>MU006378.1:25796-42065 GCA_010093695.1 Plenodomus tracheiphilus IPT5
TGTAGACATGTGGCGGTCCCGTCCGCAACCGGATGCGAAGACTTAGTATCGACTCATTTACGTGTGTGAACTTTCGACCGTGTCAGCGTATGCACTAGATGTAATAGTAATGCTAACATTACCATAAGGCTTTGAACGGGTGAGGATCGCAAGGTGGTGAATATTCGAATGTCTAATTAGAAAGGTAATAATAACAGATCAAAACTAGGCCCCCAGATATCTGTTCTGCAGCGAAAGAATGCGAGAATGTTAGTCACATTGGGCTTTGAACGTCAGTTATCTCGAGCGAAGATCTTAGCAAGTGCCCTCATTCGTGCATCTACTGCGCAATTGCTGCAGTAGCTGCTCGTGGCCTCCCGCTGCAGCTATATGGAGTGCGTTACCGCAGTACCCCCGGGCCTTTATGTCGGCGCCATTATCGAGTAGTAAGTTCACCATCTTTGCGTTGCCTCTCTCTACAGCTGCATGAAGTGCACTTTCCTTTCTCCCATCCTGGGCGCTAATATCTGCGCCCTTCTTGATCAACAGCTCCACTATTGGCTCGTGCCCTCCCATCGCAGCTGCCCGGAGCGAACTGCCAAATCGTGCACTTTGCGCCTCCAGGTCGGCATGTCTAGAGAGCAATAGGCTTACGACCAGCTTGTGACCCTCGAATGAAGCCAGGTGGAGAGCTTGGTCGAGATGTCTTCCACTGGCATTCACCTCTGCCCCCTGGTCAAGTAGCAATGCAACTACCGCCAAATGCCCCTTCTCTGCCGCTAGGAACAGTGCCGCTGTCAGGTGCTGCGGAAGGTCTGGATGAGTGCCGCTGTTCTCCAGGGATTTTCGGGCTGTGTCTATTACTCCATGGGTGGCGGCCCATGATAATGCTGAGCTTCCAGAAGATTTTGTGTTGTGAGTGTAAAGGAATGGGTTCACACAACCGTACAGAAAGTGACTTGTTTGCGCAAGGGCGTTCAAATCGCACTCTGACTGCAGATCGTTCTCGTATATGTGGCGGATCAACTCCGCCGGCAGCCCAAGCAGCGGCATTGTCTTAGGCTATCTGAGGCGACAGCGCAGGAGTATTTCGAGTGCGTTGGTAGGCTCGGAGGTCTTCAGTAGTGACCAAGTGGATTGCGTAAGGTACGGCGTGTGGGGATGTGGTGTTCTGGCTGGAACTTGTGAGTGCACGAATGGGTAGGAGGGACAAGCACGTTAGGTCGCAGGGAATCTGGACCAGAAGTAAGTCTGGGATGGATCGCCGCTCAGTACTTTTCCTTGATGACGGGAATTATTACTGTGCTGTGATGAATATAGCACATGACCTTAGAATGACATGGCCTGCGGGGTGGGAAGCGTTGTGTGCACCTTGATCCGAGTGTCGTGTGGTGACGGTCGGCTTCCGATTAGCTCCATGCACTATTGTCTCCGCGAGCGATGCACATTCTTCGCTGAAGAGAACGAGGTCCTACCGCCTGGTCGACTGCATGTCATGAAATTCGCACGTATTACAGTATGCCTCAGATGCGGGTGCGCGGTGCTCGGTGATGAGGCTTACAGTAGCCATGCCTCCAGTCAGATTCTTCATGTACCGCGGTACCTTGGATGGATCTCAGCTGCCGTTGAGCTAATCTCACTCCCTGTACCATGTGTGCTGCATCCTACTGTATCAGTAAATGTCTCCAGTTCGGCGCGCTTAGCCACGGTCGCGATGAGCGACTAATCACAGGAAAGCTAAGTCAACACTGAACCCAGCATGTCGTCTTCCTGAGTGGTTCGTCTTAGCGCGCCATACCTAACGCTAAGCCATGAACGACTGGTCAAGGCTACGTCAGATGCCCACCGAAACAAAGAGTGGTTGTGTGACACAACCCTCCGGATCTTGAGTGGTTTGGAGTGGTAGGTTTGCTGTTACTGTACAGCGTTGACGTTTCGTCCCACCTTCGTGAAAGTCCAGTGATTAATTAAGAGAAGTGGTGATACAGTCCGGGTCATCCTTCTTTCGCCGAGTGCGTGCTTCTGCCGAGGACGGCTGAACTCACAGTGCAAGTTGGCGGCATTCGACCGTGCTGTGAGCGGTGGGCATATACCAAGGCCCACCACCTTACCAAACAACATCAGACGGCCTAACAATCAAAGCGAGCTATTTCCGCATCGGATCCTACCAGGCCAAGGCATCCAAAGAGGTTCGACTAATTAGGCGAGCCGCTTCTTTCTGTTTCCTTAAAGAGTCAACGCGTTTCTTTTCCGGTAAGAGGTCTATCATTGTCGTCCGTTAGCAAGGTCTACCTGGTCACGTGAGAATCCGGTGGGTCAACGAAAGTCAGCGACAATGCATGGTTGGGCAGCGCAATTCAGGTTCTTTTCATTCCTTCGTGCCTATGGGATGTGTAATAACAAACGTGCCTCCCACTCCGATGAAGACCATAGGCCGTAGAGAAGGAGAGGGTGTCTGTTTCCGCTTCCCTGACGACTTCATACTATAGGGCCAGCCCGCACTTGAACCGATCCTTCGCCTCAGTCACTCGCCGGTCGCGCTGACTTTAAGTTGGTCAGTTCAGCTGCAGTCTCTACCAGGCTGCGAATTGTCCCTGCCCATTTTTGCAGCTGCTGGATCTGCGTGTCGATCTCGTCGCACAGCCGACTTTTCTCCAACTCAAGTCTGACGGGAAACGTTAGTAGATAGTCAGGGCCACCTTCCCAAGAAGACTTACCCAATTTGCAGTCGACTAACAGTATCTTCAACGTTGAGGATCCGGAGCTCTATGTCTTGTTCCAATCGCTCAACTTTGTGCACAAGTTTGGAGACGATGTTCTTGAGCTCTTTGTCTTCGCTAGAAGATTGAACCGAGGGACCAAGGTTTTGATCTTGGGCAGCTAATATGGCCTGCTGATCTTGTGGCGGGCCCAACTGGTAGTCGGACCCCGAAAATTCGGGCCAGAAGTCCCAAGGCGTCGAGTCCTCCTGCACGGCGCTGAGGAGACCTATCGGATCGAGTGCTAGGTGGGAAGCCTGATGATGGGATGTGTCCTGAGAAACCGTGTAGGGATCATATGCTGGACAGCTGAATATGTCCGAGTTATGGAATGTCATGCTGCCGTCCAGGCTCGAATCAGGGAATGGATACGCTGCTTGGAATGCCATGATGTGCGTTTTCTTGTGAATGCAAAGGAATCTGGAGGCTACTTGTGGTTCTATACGCGGGCATCGTAGGGACATGAGGGTCAGCAGTTTGAAACGATGGACATCCACCTCCGGTTGGCTGCGCCCTACAGCTGCTTAAATTAGCCTGCGAAGTGAAGAAGGCGACTGCGCCGGTTCTCGAGGCCCATTGCAGGGCTCCGTTACGCGTTGTGGGCAGTCAACGAAATCGCCATCCAGTGATGTGTTGTCCCAGACATGGCCATCTATTCGGGGCGTACATGAGGCTGTATTCTAAAGATAGACTTGCTCCGGCTTCCTTATAGAAAGCGGGTCGGGTGCACTTTTTAGTTTTGCATCCCTACTGCGTCTCTCTAGCATGACTTCTCCTCTAGTGACCCCACAGATCAAGGAAGAACCGAATCAGGTCAGACGAAGGAAACTGCTGCTCATTTCCCTCTGACATCTTTAGGCCGGCGTACTTGATGCTTCCAGCGTGCCCTTGGTCGAAATCCACCAGCACCTCGTTCATCTTTCACAGCTAGTGCAGAATCTATACGGTGACCTGAGACATCACCAGTCGAGATATGAGCAAGCATATCTCTCAGAGCAGCAGAAACTTCAGCATAGCGTAGCGGCGTACAGGACGCTCGAACTCGAGAATGAAAGGTTAGCCCAGGAGAACCGATACTGCAGAGACCAGTTGCTCCCAGGCTACGACAACGTCCTCTGTCGCCAAGCTCAAGAGAACAAGGACTACGAGGCTAAAATTCTAGATCTCGAGAGCAAGGCCCGCGGGAAAGACGAGGAGCACAGGCAGACACTCGATGCGTTAGAAGGACAGCTGAGGGAGCGAGACCAGAAACTGGAAGAGCTCGAGGCCAGCATCCAGGCCCGCTCTGAGATCCAGGATCATCCCCCGCCGCCTCCTGTAGCTCGAAAGCGTCACAAGCCTAGTGAGATTACGGTCAAGAAACATGCGCCTGCAGATAGAGGAACATCGAAGAAAGTGAGAACGTGCAGGCTGGGAAAGACCACATACACTTGACTGGAGGGACCCCGACAAGATGAGCGCTTCTTTCTACGTATGCTTGTGTTCACAGAATCTATTAGAATATGTGTTGAATAAGATGCCTCTACGTTACTGTTGATTGATTAAGCGACTGATCAATGCACTAACGTTAATTACATGAAATTGGTGGAAGACCTTGACAGCTAGATCCATTCGGGTGGCCGTGTGGACAATGTTGGCCGTTGCGCGTCGGTAGCCAGGCTTTCCTGCATGCAATGTTTGAGTGCCTCCTGAAGGACTGCGCAGGCTTCCGCCACTCTCTCTAGCAGTTCGATGGTCAGGCACCATTCTCTCTGATCGTCCAAAAGAAATCGCTGGAGTGATGTGTTTTCGAGGGTCAACCCTTGGATTGTTTCCAGAAGATCCTTTCTTTGGAACTCCTCCACGCGATCGATCAGTGACTCAATAGAGAACACTTCCTCGGGTCTGGGGACTATGGCTACCGCACTTTGACTAGACTCGGCGTTTGCCATGCTGTACTTGTGAAGCTCCTGATACACAGTATCTGCGGCGCGCGAGAAGTTCAATGGAGTTCGACGAAGCTTTATTCCGGCAGTCGCAGCGGGCCCAACTGTGGTCCCGCCGACCTTGTGCTATTTTTGGGGTTCGGAGGGAGCCTAGCACGAAGGCTGCAATACAAAGGGCCGCTGTGGCTTCCTTTTGTTAGCCAAAAAGCCATCATGTTCAGAAGCGGGATCTTGATCGCTCTGCCAGCCATCTTGTCGGTCGCTGTGGTTGCGTGCACTCTACGGATTCTCTGCTGGAGAGAGAATGCTACAGCTGGTATCCTTGCCCTGAAGGTCAGAAGAGACCGTGTATCACACAACTGCGGCTAATGCAACGGTCTCGATTGTAGTTCGACTTGGCTAGCAGTCTATTCGAGCAGCCCTCATCCTCTTCTTCCCAATTGACGAGGCGTGATCTACTGCAGGATCTTCAAAATGTGCAGAACGGAGCAAATAGCATCGTGACCACAGCTGCCACAGGAGTCTCTAACGCTACACAACAGCTGCAAAGCGCCGTCAGCTCCGCTGCAAGCTCGCTCGCCGACCTCGACGACATCTTTCCACAAAATTGCTCCGTCGGCACCAAGCAATTGTGCTTCGGCTACAAGCACAGTAGCAAGAACCGAACTGCCTGCCGAGACTTACCATTCGATCTTTCTGGCCTGATGCCGGACGGGGCCAAAGACTTGCCAGAGGCTGTCACGGTCAAGCTGGGCGAACTAGTCAATTCGGTGGCCCCGCTAGTGAGGAGCTTGACTAGCTTCCCCACATCCCACCTTGCCAACACACTGATCGTCGGCCTATTACTGACGATATCCATTACAGGATCTGCTGTTTTGCTAACGCTCAGTCAGCCAGCCAACATTGCCCGCAAGTTTCGCAACTTTAGCATTCGCCAGAGGTTCCTCCTCCACTCTCTTCTCGGTGCGGCGTGTTGTTGTCCGTTTTTGCTGCTGGCTCCCCTACTTTTCGTGCTCACGGACAGCCCAAAGAAGTCACCATCTTGGGTTGTAGTGAAGACAGGTGAGGTTCCGGCACTCGGCTTCGGGGCTCTTGGCTGCGCGGTATGTCTCGCGGTGTGCTTAGCTAGCCTACCGGCTGCCGACTGGCTACAGCAGAAAGACGCTGCCGGGCGGGGGGGAGACGAATCCTCCACGCACTTCTGAAGCGCACTGTTAACAGTTTGGAGACCTTCGGACCGTTGCAATATGATGGGATGCAATTTAGGTTTGTAGCCCTAGAATTAAATGCAGCATGGCTCAGCTCAGTCCGCGCTATCCTTATTCGACGCTGCACTCAGCCATCGATTGACCTCTTTTGCATTTCTACCGCTTTTTGCTCTATCTCTTTTGACCACCCTCCGATTATGTCCACCAATCGGGGCCCCATAATCTCGCTCAAATTCTGTGGCACATTGTTGATTGCCTGACAGGCCTCGATCAGGCGACTGTAGTCGCTTGCTTCCCAGTTGAGGTACGATGCACTGCGCATCTTTCTGCAAAGAGCCTCCATCTCGGCGTTCTTGCTGCATAGTGGTATCATGCTCAGTGTCTTAAACGTCATAATGATTCTGCACCATAACAAACGCATCGCTTCCAGGCGCCGGTTTACAGTCATTGTTGATGTGAACGACGCGCCCGCGCTTTGGACAAAGCGCGGCTCTCTCAATCCCGACGGCTTTCTGGGTAGATGCAGTTCATAGTCCCCCATATTCAAAGTAGCATCATCGGTCAGATCTTCGACATTAATAGGGTTTGAGCAAGATCCTTGGGGTTCAGAGGGGCTTGAGGCACCCGGTACTACTTGGATACTCGACGGAACCTGCATGATGGCAGCCTCGGGGCCCGGAGGCGATCGCAATGGCGATGGCGATGGCGATGGTGAGCTCTGAGCACTGAAACCAGCGTTTGAGGCATCGGCTTCCTCCACAATGACTGGCAATCTGCGGCGGCCTACAGTGCGGGCCACGCGCTGACGTGTAGCCGATGCTTTCTAACAAAACCAGTTAGGAGGATGATCTCTAGCTCTGTTCTTGATGAGCGTACCTGAATACGATGACCATGACTTTTAGATGACCGTTGTCGTGTTGAGTCGATGGCCTGACGTGTTGGTTCGAACGCGGCCAAAGGAAACCCTGAAATCTGTGTCTTGCAGAAAGGACAGGAAGATGGCCGCAAGTAAGCTCTCCAATCAGCCTTGCAAAATACATGTCCTGCACCATTAGCTTCGCCACCTGACTCGAAGTAGTAACAGCACTCACCACATCGTGTTACTATCCTTCGATTTCGTGCGACAGCTTCGCTGATGCAGTAACATCCAATGCTACACTCCGGTGAGAAGATTTTACGGAGTTCCGAGGCCTGTGTCTGGTTGTGGTAAGGACATTGGAGGCTTTCTGGAGGACTGTTGCTATTTCTTCGGGCATCTTCGCTGCTCACGGGACGACTTGCACAACTTTTGCAAATTATCTAGATGGTAAGCATCAGCAGCGGACCATAGCGAGTCGGAGTCGTCGAACGTACGCATGAGCAAAGCGGTAGGAGGAAGCAACCATCCTTGAGTGTCTTGTTGCAAAATTGGCAGACATCGATGAACTGGGTGCCAGCGGGAAAACTTGCGGGTGTGCTCATCATGGGGAGACAAAGGGAGAGGGTAGGCGAAGAAGACTGATGATTTCGTGGGAGGGAATGCAGAGCTCCGAGAGTTTAAGTACGTGAGCGTCCACTGAAAGTGCCTACCGCATGTACGTAATTGTTACATTCCCCCTCTGGCTGTAACTTGGGGATCCTCCACTTCATGCGGTATCAGAAGCCCCGGAGCAACGATCGCGGAGGTGTTGCATGAGGAGGGGAAGATCACCGCTCAGCCTTCGTCTTCGTTCTTGCAAGAAGCGGTCCTTCCGTCTCTTTGCAGTGTCTCCCCGAGGGACCTATCGAATGATTGGACGTGGGATATCTGTAGGAAGGTAGCCTGGCTTCATATTTGCACTGCCCTACACGGACAGGAGCGCCATTTGCCTATTTCGATCACAGGAATCATGCTGTACACATGAGATGTTGTCATAGGTGACTCCCTTCCGTTATGCATGGAGGGCACAGCATCATCGTTGCGGCACGTAGAGTGTTGACAGCACATGGGTCTGGCCACTGCCAATGAGGTGACGCTCTAGTGCTACTGTGCCGCTGACACTCGAGCATAGCGACGGTCTGCCACATGTCTATCAAGCCGTTTGAGCTGGAATAGGCAGGCGAGACACCCACGCATGAACATCATGCAAATTGTGCCACATTTGGCCATGATAGCATCATCACAACATGCCCCGAGAAGCCAACTAAGGCGGAGCTCTCAGTTCACAAGGCCGATTTGCTACTCTGGTCGGAACCACATCCTGGGTTTGGCCTCAGTCTCTGATGCATGAAAACTCAATTTAATTACTCAGCATCGAAAGGAGCAGCCAGTGAATGCCCTTTCACATGGAGGCTCCCGCTTCGGAAGGAGCGCTTATGAAGATGCACGGTCAGAAGAACGTACTGGGTCTAGTCTGGCTTTGTTTTGGTCCATATATAAGGCTGCCCCCACACCCTTTAGTGGTAACAGTGACGCATCTAAGTCA
The DNA here is from genome assembly GCA_010093695.1 of Plenodomus tracheiphilus IPT5. NCBI lineage: Eukaryota > Fungi > Ascomycota > Dothideomycetes > Pleosporales > Leptosphaeriaceae > Plenodomus > Plenodomus tracheiphilus. The sequence continues at coordinate 34,112 of MU006378.1, forward strand.
TTCTATGCTCTTAATTTCCTTCTTGATACGCCTGTTCTTCTCCCAATCCTTGGTCGAATTCTACATAAACCTCTTTGACGTATTTGACGTCTTTGTCTTTGCCCACCTGGACACACATGTCCGACTTCCATGCTCACGAGTTGTCCTACGACAGTAGGTTCTCATCTGCATATCGCAAACCTCTGCTGACGAACAGATTTGAGAAGCAGTCTCACGGAAATGAATGATCCTCCCCCATCATATGTCTGTAATGGCTTCCATGTTTCAGATATTCACGCGCGTCCATGCAGCTGCGGCGATGATAGCAACTTCGACCTCGGTTGCAATTACGAGTGAGCTTGGCTGGTTTCGTTCCAAATTCACGCTGACCGTTAAAAGATACATCCACTCGAGAAGACACAGACATACGCCCAGCGCCATGCCCTCCTGGAGTTCTGCGGGACACGCACTTGTTATTCTCGTCATGGGGTATCATTTCGCTGTTTGGGTCACGGAAGTGTTGGCTTCCCTTGCGTACACCTTGGCTATGTTCACGTGTGCTACGACTGCCATTGTGTTTATCACGTTGCATTAGCTTGTATTGAAGCTATGTGCTCCGGCCATTCGACCATCAGTCGTACCGTGTCTTGTTGATGAGTCGTTCACGGAATTCTCACCCGCACTTCGCCACGTTTCCATCACAGCAGCCCAGTAGATCTCCCAGTTATGCAGTGCATGCCTGACATGGTCGCTACCTCCAAACCGCACACTCATGACCGGGATACCCTTGCTAATGGAGTCGATCGCGTGGCTGTCAATGTCCTTGCACCAGACAATCGCATCTGCATTTGAGTAGAGATAGCATCGGGGAGCGCCCAGGTCCCAGTATGTCGGATCGAGGATCTGTGCGCGCGTGCTCGTGACGACATTGTTCTCAAAGCCTCTGAAGACGTGATAGAATACCCAGATGCATCCAAGCGCTGCGCTGCTTACAAGGAGGCCAGTATATCGTAGCAGAGGGGTTGGAGGAAGGGCTTTGTGGACTGCCTGGCATAGACGGAAATACCGAGGGCAGCCCGGCGTGCTATCCAGGCACAAGGCTGCGACAAGTAGTCGTGTCGCTGTAGCGTCGTGGTACGCTTCCGCGAGTTCGCATGCCTTGTGGCTGCCTCCCTCTGAGAAGACGTGCATCAGCATACTGCCACTTGTTCCCGACGGGGGAAAGCGCTGGTAGCTTGCAATCCGATCAACAGCAGGTCTAAGACGCTTCTGTTCCTGTTCGGAGGTGCGGAAACAAAGATCCTTGATCGAGGTGGTAATGACCATGATACGGGTCGACGGAAAGCGGCGCTGGTATTCCGCGGTGTACGTAGCAATGTGCCGGTGTTGGGCCCCAGTCCAGGTGCACAGCACCACAAGAGAGGGTGCTTTCAATAGCGGACAGAACAAAGAAGGTAGGTGATACGGGTTTGAAGGCTTGTGTTCCCATATGGACGGTGCGATGAGGGCGAAACCAGGAATCCCTCCGACATGACTCTGAGTCGTCGTCATGGTCTGCGGTCAGAGAAGAGGTGTGCGCGAAGCGTTCGGGTGGTTCCTGCGATAGTATTTAGCTGCTACCATATGTATAATTTACTAGAAGATGGTGCGCTAGGTACGAAGTTGACTCCAACGCTCATTCACCACCTGAGGAAACCACACTGGATGACCGCTAGTGCTTACGCAAACAGTGGCAACACACCTGATGCCAAGCTTATTAATTATGCAAGAACATTGTCATGATGGCTTGGGAGGTCGCATGACGTTGCAGGGCTGGGGCTCTTATCTTCCGGACGCCAGGCGGCGTTCAGCCTAGGAATCGTTGTGTAACGTAACGTTATAGGAGTATGCAGGTGTGATCAAGGAGGGCAACTCAGAAGGGCAACTCAATCATGGAACTCTAAAAGTACGAGCAAAGACACCGCGCTCATAGACAGCAGCGTGGATTCGGGCTTGCATTTTCGTTCTACAGAGGAAGTGGCTTCCAACGCTGATGCGGAGTTACCCATACAGCCAATAGCTATCGTTGCCATCAACAATGAATTCGCATACAGCGCAACACCCGCCGATCAGCTCGAACTCAGCGTGTAGCTCGCAATCGTCACAAAAGCTATGTCTCCCACAGTCAATTGTATTGACCGATGCCCACACAGTATACTCCTTGCGGCATCTCGCGCAGGCTTCCATGTTTTCAGGATAGTGGGCTGGTAGTGACTCTTCCACCATGACCGTGACTGGTAAGATTCCGCTCCTCCAGTCCTCTGACTTTCGGCCCTGCCAGTCTGCCAATTGGTCGAGATACTCGTGCTGATCGCTTGTAGACATCGTCCCCACTACACGCAATCTGTCTTTCGTCTTCATCAGACTCAGAAGCTCGGCTCTGTCGTCTGGCAGTGAACGCCTCAAGACTTGATACAGCACCCATGGACTGTTCGTGTGGAGCAACTCCGTGTATGGTTCGTTGTCGTTATAGTTGGGTTGCCGGCAGAGGAAGTAGTGTAATGTCCTTGCGGGGAGCAAACAGACCTCATTCTCCAGGCTGTTGTGCAGAACACTAGCGAGGTCGGTAGTCTGGATATCGAGCAGTCTAGAGGGGCCGTCAAGTGAAGACATTGTTTCCGAGATCGCAGAATTGTTTTGAATTGGCGGAGCTGATGTAGAGGTCACCTGTCCTCCGAGCTACGCAAGCGCGGACGAAATAGTCCTGTTGACGGACCAGATATGGGCCTATTTTGGCGGCATGATTACGTTCCCAATTGGAGGCAGGGCCTACCGTGACAATGTAACCACGCATGGAAAAGTAGGAACCTCCTCGAAGGACCACTTCTTTGACTCAGATCATCTAGCCCAGTAACCGGCGTCACAACACGTCGCAGGCATTGGGGGAACTTATAAAAGGAGTCCTTGGCTGACATACTTTCGCACTTCAGTCATTGCAATTTTCTTCAGTAACTTAGTTAATTAATTAATTGATTTACATAAAGGAAAACCTAGAACACACGATGTTTGCAATCTTATACAGGTGTAAATAGAGACATAGCAAGATTTTCTGCTGCTTCAAAGTCTAATATCCCCCACTACGTAGCGAGAACCACACCATCACGACCCAATTTGAAGTATGAAGTAAGCATATTCTAGAAAGCGCTGTCCCAACTCAATACATATTTGCAAATGGTGCTGTCCATGGCACTTCTGTGGCTGCTGCCACCTGCACCTCTCCTACTCTTGCGACTTTTCTCTTCGGCACATATTGTTTAGTCCCAATATCGAGTGCGTTTGCCTCGCCTTCCAGCGCAGTACTCTTGCGCTTCCTACCACGTTTTGTCGTACTTGCAGACGTCGTGGCTTCTGCCGCGTCCTGTGTAGCCTTTGCAGACTTCCGAGAAAGTCTTGCCTTGACCTTAGCCTCGTTGGCGGCGTCCTCTTCCGCACGCTTCAACCGTTTTTCATGGAGATGCTCATAAGTAAACACCGTCCCAGACCCCTGCTCTAATATCCCCCACTACGTAGCGAGATCCACACCGTAACGAGATGGCTGCGCTACTTAACTGTCTCAAGTCTCTCCTACGCAAGTAATTATATAAAGTTGTAATTAGCTAGTGCACAAGCAATATTCAGCCATTTCCGCACCTGATGCCGGTGTGTGAACAGAAAAATACCGTCTCGTTGATGGCGTTGTCGATCATTTCGGCATGGCATCCGGATCCGCTCTGACCGTGTTACCCCTGTTCAACGACGACTATCAACAGGCCTCTCGATTTCGGGGCTATAACATACCAGCGCTATTACAAGAGAATCAGCATTAATGATTTGAAGTCACTCAGCTGTCAGGGTTGTGTCTTCCGGGAGTTTCGCCGACCGGAAAGAGTGGTAATTATACGATTCCATCGACCTAGCGCGGCTCCTTAGCGCGCTCTAATGTGTATTAGCGGCCATATATCATACTGTATCGAATTTTAGCACTTACACGTGCCCTGTGGCGCATATGGTTGTGTTCGTTTAGGTTTGGTCGATTTGTCTAATCCCTAAATAGCGATGTGTTACGTCGCTTTGTCTGCACCGCACTGCACAGCCTCGCTGGCACACGCTGAGTGCGTTCCGTTCTCCCTCCCTACGACTAGAATCACAGTGAACTAAACACCATGGAGCAGCCAGTCGAGCATAAACCCAAGTACTTCCCTATGGCATACCTGACACCCTCGCGGCTCGAGCAGCACAATCAGTGTAGCACTTTCTACCCTCGGTCATCGCAAACTCGAATGACCTTCGATAGAAGCCAAATGGGGAAAGCGAGGGTGGTGAAGTATGAAGACCTCGAGAAGGAACGAGCGGTGCGTGCGGTGAATAATGCCAAGACATCCGAGAGAATGGTTAAGAAAGCTGCCAAAGTGGCCAAAAATGTTGCGAATGCTATACTAGAGGCAGAGGAAGCTGCTACAGGTAAGACCATGCGGGGTCGTAAGCGGAAGAGCACTGCGTCGGCGGCCGCCCCGAGGGCCAAAACGGCGCGGATTAGCGATGCATTGGTTGCAGAAGTTGAGGATGAAGCAGGTGCTTCAGAGCCACAGGCCAAGGCAGCGCGAACGAGTAAAAGGCTAGAGACACCGTCATCTACAGTGGCTTTCGCGGAAATGAGATCGCATTGGAAAGTTCGAGAGCCCCGGTTGCGCAAATGTGGTAAAGAAGGAGAAATGTGATATTGGGATGCTGGTTAGATAATGTTGATGAAGCAATGCCTTCTGAGGCACGCAACGCACTATGATCCTAACGTCAATCTGTCTTAGAGATACTACAGTGCTCTTACGCGAAGCTCAGTAGCTTCTGTTGTCCCGTGATGAAATTATGGACATGCTTCTGAATGTTCTCGAATCGCACAAACTTGCAGCTCTCACTTTCGAGGTGGTTGAAAAGCCCCGCTAAGCTTACGAATTGGCCGTTGCAGCTGCGATTCGGGCAATGATATAGCTTCTCACTGTGGACCAATGAACTCAGATGTTGGTTCAGTGCTTGGACAGTGTCATGCTTTCGGTGGCAGATGTAGCACTCGTAACTGGAGCCATTCCAAGTTGCGTTTGTTGCAATGTTCTGTTTGTCGGAGTCGGGGTAGGTAAGCAGCTTCTTCGTCAATAAGCTGCTGGGGTCTCGCTGACTGATAGCCTGGTGAATCGTGCGGTAGTTGATGTTCTTCGCTCGCGGGCATGAGCCAGTCTCGAGGTGGTGCGAAAGACCGCTGGCCGAGGTGAAAGCTGCTTTACAGAAGGGGCACGCAACATTCTTGCTGCGGTGAATGCTCGAGTTGAGTGCTTACGATAGTCAGTAACACCCGGTCACAAGAGAAAGAGCTCGATTAATTAAGGACATACCATCCTCAAAGCATTCTCACTTTGGAGATTCCTGCTACAATGGTGGCAATAATGTAGCTTGGAGTGATCTAGAGCGTCCATGTGCTGATCTACCGAGCGTTGGCTAAAAAACTCTCGATCGCATGTGTCGCATTCGTATCGTTGGGCCCAGTGGTCAAGTGCATTCATGTGCTGAATAGCAGCTCGTGTGCTGCCAAACTCGCGATCGCAAGTCTCACACTCATCGTCGTTGTACGTCTTGAGCTCGTCCTCAGGTTTGGTGTGTCAGTTGGTGTACAGGACAGCAGTCAGGGCAGCGCAAGATAAGGGTCGCTGCCTCATCACTGTGCCACAACAAGCGCAGAGTGCAGTTTTTTTGTGTAACATCATACAGTGCTTCGGAGCGACCATGGTGCCGTCATATGCAATCCAATGAAAGGCGATGCTCGTAAACCTGTTCCAGGCCCTGGGCGCGTCGGACTGTCCACAACTTCGTCGGCAGCTGGCCAAAATGATTGCTAGAACGCTAGGGCGAGGTACAGGCAGAACCAGGACGAGCTCACGTCCTTCTAAGCATGTGACAGTCGTGCGTTCTTGAGCTCACCGACAAATTGCATCACTGGAATGCAATGAGTGAGCAAACGGAGCGTTGGAAGGGCGAAATAATTAACTCTGCTAGCCCTAAGTGCAGTAGCGGTGGCTTAGCCCCTTAGCCACAGTCATGTTATTGGCTTTGCTCGTACGTGGCGTTGTTGCTGAGTCAACCAAAGCACCCAGCTTTCGGACGATCCGTCACGTCGCGCGAGAGCGACGGTTATCGACTTAATTCCACGATGCAGCACAGCATACAGCTATGTCGACATCGCGAGATAATTTAACGCGGCATCGACACATTACGCCACCCTCTATTTTCAACGGCCAGCCTTTGACGCCTCCGCTGACCGTCGAGAAGCCATACACGGAGGCACCTCGCGTTATCGCGCATTTCAGACAGATCCAAGCGGGAAGGGACAGTGGCGGAGAGCCGTTGAAAGAATTCCAGCTTGTACAGGGAGAGTACGAGCAGATAGAGAGGACGCTCCTGCAGGACGATGTGCTTTCGGGATACGTGAAGAATAAGATACGGTTAGTGGGCCTGAGAGACCGCGAAGACTCCGACTAACTGAGACTTTGGCAGGTATGACTACGACGGAGACAACTGCACATTAGTTGTTCGTATGCCTACTGAAATACACGAACGCTTTATCGACGCAGTGGAGGATGACATTCGGAGCCAACTGAAAGCAATACGTAGCGGATCAGACAGGAAGGCTCGATTCGCGCAGAAAGTGCGACCAGCCCGGTCAACTGAAATACGTTTCGCTGCTAATGCTCTATCGAGCAAATCGAAATATGAGCCAGACGCGTCATTTAGGCATGACGATGCACAATATCCGGGCGTCATCATCGAAGTCGCATACTCGCAGAAGGAGTCGCGCCTAGGCCGATTAGCCGACAATTATATCATAGATTCGGACGCAAACGTACAGGCTGTCGTCTGCTTAGACATTGAGTACGGCAAGAGGGAGTCGCGCAAAGCAACGTTATCGATTTGGCGACCGGATGTGTTTCAAACTCCTAGCGGACCCGAGTTACGAGCTGTGGAAGAGCCCGCGCATGAGGTAGGCCTATTTCGCACATCTCTGATTCATTTACAATGCCCTGACATCCCCATCAGGCTTTCCGAGATGATGAAGGACACCCTGTCGATCACCCCGGGCTGCAGCTCCGCCTCAGCGATTTTGCCTACGAAGAACTTGCTCGGAAGGAGTTAGGAGATAGAGTTGGAGACAAAGATCAAGACCCATGGATATGCATTTCAGGGGAACAACTCTGCCAGTATCTTGATGCGGCGGAGAGCAAAGTGAAGGCAGCAGTAGGCAAGCAGTCCTTGGCTAAGGGAATCAGAAAGCGGAAACGCTCGGAAACACCTCCTGATGAAATTAGAGCAGATGACGAAGAAGAGTACGCTGAAGAAGAGAAGAGAGCAGCGAAGCGCACGGATTATGACCCTAGTTACGAGGACAGCTCATCGATCAAAAGCGTCTCAGACTAAGTAATTAGTTATACTAGTCATTTCCCGTTGACGAAATGCCCACGGCTCACTTTCATTTCCTTGCTGCACACGAGATGCTGTCTTGTTGAAAAGCACCAGCAAGACCTCGGTTACACCGTCTGCCTTGCCTACGATTTTCGGCATCATGACGCCCTACGCATCCCCATGTGCTTCATCCTACCCCTGGCCCTCATCATCGCATGTAGAGGGGATAGAGAATGGGGTAATTAATCATGATTTGTTGGCTAGCGTGTCTTGTTTAACGATGGGGTAGTTGACCCTTTGCTCAGGGTGGCTTAGAATACAAGTAAAGTATTACGTGAGACGTGCTAATGGTGTTTCGAGGCGGCTAGACTTTGCTCGCTTAACGAGAAAGTACCGACAGGGGTAGCGACGATCCATGAAGGGACTTTGACTACGAACAGCGAGTATCTAAATTTTTGGAATTAGCGCATTTTATCGTACGGAAACGTCTGCTCTAGGCGCCAGTCGACTAGCC
>MU006379.1:19327-41853 GCA_010093695.1 Plenodomus tracheiphilus IPT5
GCGTTGAGCCATTGTACGTTGAGATGAGAGAGGTGCACAAGTTTGGTGGGGTGCGGCGCTCGCTTGCGTGCGGCGCTCGCTTGCCACATACGTTACGCCCTATCGAGCTATTCGCCTATACAATTCTGTCTCATCGACTCTTCTAGCTTTCCCCGTAGTGTGTCAGCGTCATGTTCTTGGCCCCAACTTCGAAGCCAACCCTCCAGAACATTCCTGAACTCAACAGCCCAAGGATGCTTTTCTCCCCACTGTTCCACGATTATTCGTATCGCCTCTCGCATCGTATTGTCTGCTTCTAAAAACATTCCTTGTTGGAAATGACTGTGAGAAATGATTTTCAGAGATTCTATCTGCTCAACGGTTCTCTGAGCATACATCTCGTGGCGTTGAAGCATATTGGATGTATCCAGCGCCATTTTCTTCGCTTCGTCATATCGTTTCTGTCTATTCAGATTATGCGCCAGGTTGAGCATAATCCGCGGGGTCGAGGGCGTAAGAGGGTCTTTCAACTCAGTAAGGAGCTGAAGAAGAATACGTTCCTCTTCACCACAATTTGTCGTCCCGTACACACGTTTGAAGTAATCGAGACGGACAGACACAGCGAGTGGCATTCTATGTCCGAGTGCGCGATCAAAGATATCAGTGGTACATTTCCATGCTCTTGCAATGTCCTGCTCAAGTGATTCAGGGTCTAGTTCGCCGAGTGACCAACATATCTGACCCCAAGGATGCTCCTTGCTGATGGCTGTTGCTGACATTTCTTTGATAAATTTCCGAAGTAGAAAAGTTACTTCGGAGAGCTTGTTTTGTATAAGATGGGTGAAACTTCAAAGAAGCAGGCTAGGGTCCGAGGATGTTCAGCTCGAAGGATTTCCTTGACAAGACCAGAGGCTCTGGAGATGGCAAGCCTAAAGTCATCGTACAACTCCTTATCTTTGAACATGGTTGCAGTCAAGCAGTATGAGTCGAAATCGTCGCATAGACTGTTATGTAACTTGTCGCCAGTCGCAGTGAGGAGCGTCCCACGGCTGTCGAAAATCATGTTTCGACAAGAATTTTCGAAGTATACCGCGATATGATGCAGCAACTTAGGAAGCCCTGCATCTGGGCATTTCATGTGATGTACAAGCGGAGAAGGTGTATCCAGATTTCCTCCTGCTTTGCTTACTGGCAATCGCCGGTCTGGACTGACTCTGTCTAAAGGGCAAATGCTTCGAAGTCTATCCTTACTCTGGAATGTGCCTGGAACTGAAAGGACCAACCTGCTTGGGGGTCAGATCATACGGCCAAGATAGAGTAATCAGACATACCCGTTTTCTAAAAGCGTGGGGCTTGTTGCTGTCAGCGATCCCTCGTTGTCTTCACGGGAAGTCGGTGAATTATGGCCCTGCTCAACCCAGCGTTTGAATTTCTTGCACAATCCAGCGCGTTCGTTTCGATCCAGGTCTTTGTAGGTGGGATGAACAATCGACAATACCGTGCGTAACAGCTCTTTTTCATGAGTGCCTGGATTTCGAGACAGTGTGAGGGTCCGTAAGCCGTTATCAAACGCTGCTAGCTGTCTCTTGTGAAGGATGCTTTGCTTGTCAGCGGTTCGTCGACGTATCCTATTAAGATCGTTAAATGCGCGCTGTACGGCCCACACCTCTGGGAGAGCGTGTGGCAGCTGCACCACATCCCGGGTAAACAAATTCTTGCTAGGGACCGTTTCTGTCGTGTCGATACACGGCTCTGAGTTTGAGTCTTTGTGGTCGCTGCGTTGCAAGAGATCCGTGCTATCACTCCCTTCCCTAGCGCAATGTTCGTACGTAGCACCATCCACTACGATCTGAGAGGACCAATGAATCCACTGGCACATGGTAACTGGGTAACAGGGTCAGTTGATGGAATGGCGTAGTTTGTGGTTAGGCTGCAAAGTGAGGGAGGATGCGTTGTTGCATGGAGCCTTGGAGAGAGGGTTAGCGTGCAGACATATGGCTTGAGAAAACAGGTTAGCGTGCGGACGTCGGGACTTTGAAGAACGAGTTGCTATGCTCGTAAGACATGACTGCCTAGTAATGGTGCAAGGAGATGGCAAGCCGCCGTGCGAATATATTGTGTACTGCGCCTCGCAAGGCTGAGCGGTCCTTTCTTGCTTTACCGCTCTTCTGGTCCTTCACCGGTAGGTTCTGCATGCCATCGTTTGCCTTCTTTTTCAAATGCTGTCCAACAGAAGCATGGCCCAAGCTGTCGTTGGTCCCGGTGGGAATGTCGGAGATCTTGCGTCACGACAGTGTGGACCGGAAGCAAGCATTTCCCAACGCTTCCCTCGTGTTCGACCTCATGAGTACAACGCCCCTCATAGTAACAAGTCCGCCCAGTTCCCACAGGGCCAGCCTGCGTTACAGCAAGTCATACCAAAGCAGTTCCGCGCCACTCAAGCTTGCACGGAATGTCGTTCGCGGAAGCAGAAATGCAACCAAGCCCAGCCATGCCAGTCCTGTGCTGATAAGTCGTTGGAGTGCCAATATACAAGTGTTCTCCTGCCAAAGTACGTGTCTTCAAACAGTTTTCTCCCATACTGACTGTAAGAAAGAAAAGATAGGACTATATCGCAGATCCAAGAAAATGTCGACAGTATCCTGCAATCGTTGAAGAGCGTCAGCAGCGATCTCTCTGGCTGCAAGAGCGAGATGACAACGCTGAAACAGGGTATATATCATCTGAATCGAGCACATTTCAGTCACTATTCTGAACACGCCACCCTGGCAAACAAGCTTCTGAAGAATTGGCGGAGCATAGGTAAGTCCTGGGACGTCAAGTCCCTGGACGAGCTGCTGGAAAGCATTGATCAAATATCGGATTTCGCCATACTTTCCGAGCAAGAACGTGGACAATTGCGCGTCTGGGGCATTGGTGAAGGCAAAGAAAGCACCGATGAACTTGGGAGCCCCGACAACGGAGACAACTCGGACGTTCCACCGCCAATGCATGGACTGTGGGGCTACCCAACATGTGAGCGCTCCCGCGCAGTTACTCCTTTCGGATATTCCTGGAACCAGGGCGGCCTCGACGAGAACGGACAACTAGATTTCCACTCTAGGGTAATATATGAACTACTCGACTCATATCTGGACAACTTGCACGCCCTGCATCCTTTTATGAGCCCCAGCGAATTGAAAGTGACGTTTGGGCGATTTGCGATGCAGTACAGCCCTGACGCAGAGCCCCTACTGCCGCTTCAAGGCCATCACGGCGTTAAGCGGAAGCGGTCTAACAACGGTTTCAGTGGCCCATCTTCCACTGGAAGTGCAATCAAATCGACAATAAATAACGCCATCGTCTTACTTGTCCTTGCACTTGGAAAGGTTCTTCAGTTCGATGGAAAATGCTTGCCCGCGCCCCGGAAGGATCCAGAAATCGTCAATGACAACCGCGACCAGCCTAAGAACATAGATTTTTTACCTGGTATGGCTTACTTCGCTTATGCTACGAATATACTTGGCAACGAGCTATCAGGCAATACTGTCGCCCATGCACAAGCGATGATTTTAGCTGGACTGTATCTAAGCCAATTCAGCAGAGTGCTGGAGAGTTGGAGCTGGATATCCGAAGCTTGCAGGATTGTTCTGTTTCTCACCAAAGTGTAGGTGTACTAAGGGCTCGTTCGTACGCAAAAGCACACTGACTCCAGCTCTAGTGACATATCAAGTGGTTTTCCGAAGCTCCTTCGTAGCCAATACCCCAACAGGCAGGCTGAAATCAGTGCGATAGATCAGTACCGACTCAATCCATTGATATGCGCCTACTGGACATGCCTCCAACTTGAATCAGACATACTGGCCGGGATGAGCACTCTCTTACCAAGTGGAATCTCTGAACATAAGAGTAATATCTTGTATCCGACCGGTCCTGATACTATCTCAATGATGATTCTCTCTAGCAATCTCTCGTTGTGTATCAGTTATAACGAAGCAAACCACGATTTTTGCAGAGGCAACAAGTGTGCGAGTTCTGAGACAAGCAATGTCGAGCATGCTCTCGGGTACGTGAAGTATCGGATCGAAACTCTTCAAGGATGGAGACGCTCTCTACCGCCACGACTGTACTGGAATGACGACGAGAGTCCACCCACAAACCTTGACCATGCCCAGTTACGCGCCAAGTACTATGGAGAGCTCTCCATGATGCTCCGCCCTTCTCTGTGGATTGCGACCCACATAATAGGTCTTCCAGCGATTGATGGCGGCTACTTCAAACAAGACTTATCCTGGACATACAACATTTCCAGGTCTGCCCAAGCGAGTAGACAAGCTTACACAGCGGCGCTCACTGAAGATCAGCGGAACATCGTCGATATCGGCTGTCAGTGCATCGACGCTGCCATACGAAGCACTGTGGCATTTGATCGTGTCGGCGACTTATCCAGCAGTGAGTACAAGAATTACATCAGCACGCGCACCGTAAGACTGAAGGTGACTAATATTTTTGGTACACTTCACGCGTGAGTCACACATTACATTACACACCATATCTACTAATACCACACAGCCAATTTATTAATATGCTTGTTCTTACCTCAGTCTATAAATCCAAGCTCAACAGTTTCCTGGGGCCTAAGTCACCGCTGAATGAGGCGAACCTTATCGCGCTATTTGATCGAACACTTGCCAATCTTCAGGAGAATTCACAAAACTCTCCGAGCCTGGCCGCGGACATTGAGATCTTGAAAATCGTCCAAAATCAAATGGACCTTAAGTAGATTCCGTAATATAGTGAGACTCTCAGAATAATTTACTCGTCAAAGTCATGAAAGTCATCGGTGAAGAAAGCAGGGAGTCTCTAGCAATTGAAACATGATCCATGTGGGGATGCCGATGTCTCCAATGCGTCGAGTACCGCAGTGGCCTGTCTAGCTTCATGCATGACTGCGGGGATTCTTCTGCATCGTAATTCACAGGAGTCGTTGGGGGGACGAGGCACGTAGCACTCAATGCCAGATGCTACTCTGTCACACCCCTCCTTTCATATCGGCATTACCATCCATTCCCTGCCGTGTTATCTGCCCAATGGCAAGAGCTCCGTATCCTTCGATAAGCCTGGTATGCAGGCCTGCAGACTGGACAGCCGGCGCGATCGCCAGTGGCCAGCGTAAGTGGCCATCGATTCGGTGGCAGCGTCGTACACTGCGTTCCAAATCACGTTGTCAGATTCTTTGCGAAGGGTTGCTTGTAGGAGAGGAAGTGTTCGTTCGACATCGAAGTCATCGGCATTGACAGCGGTCATAAGCCTTGACAGATCTTCGAGCAGATTCTTGCCGCCGCGGGTCGAGGGCAGGTGACGAGAGGCTGGAGGAGTTTGAAGAGTGGATACGAGAGCGACTAGATAATCCTGGGTTTCTGTGTAGGATTCAGAGAAGGGCTTCAAAAGGAGGATATGACCACAATACCTTCATTTCCGACCGATCCCAGCACCTGGGCAGTTTCGGGAATGCCTACATCTTCGTATGTGGAATTGAAGAAGGTGCGAAAGCGATCTAGGTAGGCATTCTAAAACATTCGCCAATGAGCTGCGCATGCGGTCGGCTGCGACCTGCATGCTCCAAGGAGGATGGGAGGGGCCGTGGAAGGGGACGCGTAAAGTGATAAGTGGGAGAAACAACGCTGCTAGTGCACAGGTCATCCTGGGAGGGCGTAATAGTCGGTGAAGGAAATGGGCCGAGGGCTGCGGATGGAGGTGGTGGGAAGATGATGGAAAAGGATAGCCTAGCACCTAGAGTTGGCAACCGTAGAACGGCGGGCTTCAGATATCTGTTCCAGGCTTCACTATGTCAGGCCTCGAAATACACCCACGTTTTTCAGAAGCGCTTTATTTTAATACAGGCGACCAGCGCTTACTAAGCGGACTCATCAGAATTGAGTACATACAGCTTCGCCATTCGCGCTCGCCGGAGCAGTCGCTAGCAAGCGATCGGCACTGGGCTCTATATGTCTCGACGAGGGTGGTTGCGTGTGTATCTTGTGCTGTATCCTGTTCGCCCTTTTGCCCGCTTGCATGTCTCGTTGTACGTATTCCGAAGACTCGTTCGACACTTGCGGCAACGTGTGCAGGCAATTCGGGGTCGCGCTCGATGAAGACGAGAGCCAGCTTCATAGTTCCATTACGGTATTCAGGAGTGGCAGAATGTGGCGGCTTCTGGACGGGGCTAGGTGATCGCGATCGCGCCTTTGCTCGTCGCAGCGTCGGGGTGTGCAGACGCGGGTGCTGCCGGTTCGGATCCATTTTCTCGTGACGCGCGCATGCGCTGACCAGAGGGAGACCGACGCAGCGCTCTCGGATTGCGGCACCTGGACCTTGAAGAGAGCGTTACGCGTGAGAGGAATCGGTCTGGGGCGTTTGGCAGGCGGAGCTGCTGGAGCGAGCGCGGGTTCTGAGCCGAGGCTCGACAGAGAACGCTTCATGAGCGTGGGTACAGATGACGGGAGTTTGAGGCCAACTAACATTGTGTGATGATTCTTCCTCCGGTTCCGTTTGCAAACCAGGGTGGCCGGCGACTTGCACGTGATACGATGAGTTGAAACAGCCAGAAATGAAACAGTGATGCATCTGGCTCCGCCTGAAGGCCCTCCGCCAGTCACACGCCTGGAAACAATCCTAGTGGAAGCTTACTAACCAAAGCCGAAGAAGTCAAACCCGTGGAAAGTTCCACAAGAAGGGCGTCGTTCGAAACCTCCCAAACTTTGATATCTGACTTTGAAGATTCTTGTAACCTGGTCATTTTGTTCATTCTTTGAGCACTAGTCAGCGGACTTCGCACGCTTTATTCTCAATCTTATACTTCAAGAACTTCAGCCCTCCGCGCAAATACCGCTGGAGGTGACACTAGGGCCCCGTCTCGAGAACTTGTTTCCTTCTCCACGCTCCCACAGCTATCTTCCCGCGCCTTTAGGCTTAACTGCGGCGGCAAGGACGACGGCAGCTTCTTAAACGCCACTGGTGGAGTAAGTAATGTTGGATACCACCTTTGCAAGTGTCGCAGTACGAATTTCGACACGCTTATGTCTGCTATGCCACAGTCTTAGTGAGACAGAGCAGCCAGTCGTTGCAGGTACTTAACCATGCACAATCTTTCGAGAATCAGTACTGATTTAGGAGCAGTCATAGGTGAGACGTCCTTCGAGGGCTACACAGAGCCTTTCCCGTATCCGAACGAGACGAAGAAAATTTTGAAATGGTACCGAAGCGCTCGTGGAGCGTACGCTTCGATCTGCTCTCCTAAATCTTGTTCGCCCTATTGTTGCCGCACTTCGCCACACACCGCTTTCCTGCTCCACAATGATTGTATTCGAACGCTGCAGCGTGCTTCGCGTTCTCCACTGTCGAAGCGTACTATTTGGAACTTTGTCCGCTGCATGCAGCCTGGGTACGCTGGCCGTGAATCAGATGTTATCGGTCACCAGATCCGCACTTTCGCAGCCTCAATCAGCTCAGCGGACCTCAGCACGTTCCCAGTCAAGATGGTAGTGCTCCTCAAACAAATTCGGAACCTGCCTAGGGAGCTCCAGCGTATGATACTGGATTTTACTGGTCCGTGTCTAGGCTTATCGTTGGTCACGGTTTTGCTCGACACTCTCCCTTTACTAGAAAAGACGCATACGCTGGATTCGTCCTCCTGCCAGCTGAAATTCTACCCTAACAAGATGTACGTGAGATATGACACCATTCGAGGACAAACCTACATCTCCGAGATTAGCAATCATTGGCATACCGGCATGGGTGAGATCTCGTGCGCGTCGCAACCAGACCATGTCATACTATCGCTAGATGACCTCGGAATCCGGAATGTTTGTTTCAGTGCCAAAGGATTCAGCTCTACGCCTGTTCAAGCACCATGGTATCAGCACGACCAGCTAGGGGATGCGGATCAGCCCATGTTGGTAACAAAGAATGTGAGGATTACATGGGATTACCTAGACCTTGGCTGAATTGCTATAGCCGTTCGTTGTCAGGCAAATTGCTCCTTTACACCGAGTCGCCGTGAGGTATCTATGGGACCTTCCAACAGTTCCCACAATTCTTGAGCATCAGTGGTACGAACGAGATCGCATAATTGCACGGACAGATTCACTTTTCTATATGAGGCATGTAAATGTCGACCACAAACTTACCGGCCTGACGGTGGCTTGTCACATGTGGACCAACATGAGTCTCTATGCGCATCGTGTGAATGGCGACAGACGGTTGAGCAAATTACATGTGACCGAGGTTGAGCGTGCGTATGGCAATGCATTGGTCTGGCTATATTTTCCCATGTCTCTCGGAGAAAGGATATGCGGCTTCTGGGTCCTGACGATGCCCGGTGGACTTGCGACTGTTGCAGTATGAAACTCGTTTCTACCTTTGATTGCAACATAGCTGACTATAGTCAGATCTACACATCACACGGGCGATCCCGCATCTTCGGACCCTACCATGAACCTGCAGATCGCGCCGATATCACAATACATTGCCTCAATTGCAGCCAGGACGGTTACGTCAGTACCATTTTCTACAACGAACTTCGATCGAAAAGCACAGAACGAGATTTCCGCTTGGCTGTTAGTAGCACACAGGATATGATAGTTGAGGTGCCTGAACGTCCGCCATGGCCTACTAGCGCAATCCCAATTATTTGCAGGCATATTGGGCAATCATGGTATCACTCACAAGCACCACTAAAAGGAATTCGTTGCATCAATATCTGTAAAAACGACACTAAGCGAGTCTGTTTCGGCATGGAATTACATTACCACGATCATTCCACGGAGGTCTTAGGACAATGGCGATTCGACCAGTGCATCGAGGAACTATCAAATCAAGACGATGCGTGTGCGATCCACTTTCAAGTTGAATTTGTGAATGGCATCCCGTGCGTTAAGGACATCCGGCTTAAGCCTTACAGCGGACCGGATCAGCCAGGATGGGTAACAATGGCTATGAATGGTTGCTTAGTCTGGTGGTTCAGTAGAATGGGCGGTGTTGTCGTACATGAGGAGGATATGATTGCACAATGAACTCTGGCTGGAGAAAACATTAAATGATTGACATTAGACCTAGTAAGAGCTAAGTAAAGGTCCAACCACGGAATGATCCAACTCGCAATTCACGTGCTCTAATCTTATTTCTTTATCTTGGTACCATCATCGAAGATGAAGAAAACGGGAGTCACGTAGAAGTGCTTATTGTGATTTGGATCCCATACCCACGTACTGACAACCAATTAGCTCTTGAGCGAAAGACAAGGCGAGAACTCACATTGTTGGTAGGGTAGGCCCTTCCCGCTTGATCTTTTCAAGCTGGCCAATAATATACTTCTCTCCATCACGATCGCCGAACTCCTGATATGCATCCCATACCCCGAGATCTTTACCGTCAAGAGGTGTCCAAGACCCAGGACTGAATAAAAAGAAGCGTGCTCGGCTGCCAACTGACGTCTGAGAGTATACTCGCGAGATGTTGTGCTTCTTGCAGTAGCTTTGGGAAGCCGTGTATGCCTGGAACTCCACAGTTTCAAGCTCCGCATTAGAGATTTCGTTTCTCTTAATCTCGTGGAAGAGTAAGACATATAGGGTGCCCCAATCGGATGACAGTACTCTCACTGTCTGGTCGACTTTTCTTTGGCCTTGCTCTTCCGTGATCGGAGGATCTTCGTAGTCCACAGCGTATGTGCGGTGATTGAAGAGAGCCTTGGTGTAAACGTGATGCCAAAAGCTCTGGGCTGCGTTCTCATACGAGCCCATGTTTTGGACTTGCTGCCAGAGGTACTTCGTAAGAGGATCATCGAGTAATGATGGCATTGTAGATGAAGACGAGAAATCGGTAATTGACAAGTGCGTGGATGGTTAGGGTGGACAATGATCTGGCTGTCTCCTGGACAATCTTTGAATGCGTACTTATATGCGTCTTTTCCTCTAAGATGGTGGACGCATTTGCTACGAAGCTTTATCACTGGCTGCTCCACTCTGACTGCTATCTCTGCGAGATTCGTTGAATTCAGGCTGCACATGGCACACACAGAAGGTTATCATGTTAAGCGCCGTAATGTGCGTCCACTTGTAGCGGAACACCATTAGCGCCAGTGATATGATGATGTTATGTTCTGTGCCGCATGCTGCGGCACAGCGCGCGATGCTGTCACGACGCAGGACCATCCACCCGAGCTAGAAAGGACTGGTGAACATGCAACGTGTGAAGAAGAAATTATCTAGGGTGTGGCTTGCCACGATCTCGCTTTTCGCGGTTCCGCGAAAAAGGGTATAGGCCTTTCGCTTACCGATAGCATACGGGTCTTCACGGCGGCTCCACCGTAATGCAGTAGTGAAGTGCAACGTCCAGCTAGTCATTCCAATCACAGAGGCCATGGCGTTTAAGGAGGTACGCGAGCCATTCGCACGCGCTCGGAGCCTTTAGCGTCTGCTCCCGCAGGCAATTTAACCTGGCTGGCCCTCCCAAATGATTTCTGATGTAAATTTACCTCGCACACAACATGACAGACTCCACCCAAGCGGAAATCGATGGCAGACCACATGACTCCACTAGCATATTAGTGGGAACATTAACGACTGAATGGCCATATCAAAGAACGCCTAATGGATTCCACGATGCCCTGGAGCAAGCACGTTGTGCGCCGCAACATGCTACGGCACACATCTTCTTACACGCTAGTTTCCAGGCTTGGTTGGCTTACTTCCTTGCCACCAGCGGCAATAGTCGTCATCACCGAGGGCAAAGCGCCGCTCAAAAGTCAATTGCGGCTTTGGAAGAACTGTCCATTGAGGACCGGAAGACGGTAGCAGACGAAGTCACGAGGATTGTACCTCATCCTACAGTTCCAAATGAGTCAGAGATTTTGCCAAGGGCAAAGAAACGCCGCCGTAAGTTGTGCATAGAATCATCAATTTTTTTCAAAGATAACTTTGTGTATCAGTGTGCAATGTTGACAAATTGCCTCACATGTCACCAGAAACCACGCCGACGACCGAGCGTTTCTCGAATGAAGCGCAGAACGAGCTACAGACGGCTCATCAAACAGCATTAAACGCCGCTTTCGAGTCTGCCTTGGATAACCATTCAGAGCCTGGGCATACAATCTTCAACCCTATCGCAGATGAAGTATCCGACAACATTTCTGCAAGAGTGAGTGGTCAACAGACGGTCTCTAATCCTTCAGCGAAGCGACTTGCTGGAATCTTTCCTCAGTACACTTGCGGTGCTATAAGAAATTCAGGGAACACAGCTTCAGTAACGATGGCATTCCCAGCTCAGCTGTCTGGACCAAAGGTCGAGTGCTTAATGAGCTTGTCTATTCTCCCAAACAAGATTCAGTACCTTGCGATGGTGTTGTTTGAAGTCCATATAGAGTCAGACGCAGGAATTTGGTACGTTATCCTAGATAATGGGGTGAGAGTTCTTCCCCAAAACGAGGTGGTCCTACAAGGAGGGAAAGAAAAGGGGATCGAGACATTGCTCGGTCCTGAGCCAACTCGGGCACTGAGGAAGAGTCCCTTACGCAAAGACGAAATCAGGCAGGGAAAGCTTGCCACAAACTGTGTCACCCTACGACTGCCGAGCAACTGCGAGTATGACGGGATCCTGAACCTAAACTTGGGGCTCGACGAAGCGTTCCGGTTAAAGGACACTCTATTCAAGTGAATGTAACAAGTAAAGCATGCAATATCAGCTAGTCTTGACTTTTCCTCCTTCACCCATGAATACTAGCGTTTCGCCAGCATCAAGTTTCCCTTTTCCCTTCCGCAGTTGGATGTTTCTCACAAATTTGAGCTCTCCTTCAGTAAACTTCATGAGTGTGACATCACAATCTCGCCAATATACCATCGCGCCTTTACCATGTATACGGTGGGGTGTTGTTGAAGCATCCTCGAAAGTTACGCTCGTTTCGTCTGTTTCGTCGAATTCTTCGTCTTGGAATCCCTAATCAACAGTTAACTGAGTAAGAGGCAACATCAGGCCACATACCATGAGATTTTTTGAATGGGAAAATGGGATTAAGGCCGTCACAAGGTCGTCGCTTGAGATTGTCGCTTGGGACCGTCGCGAGCAACTTAGTTCTGTTCGAGGTACGGGGTGTTGAATGTTCGAGACGGATCTTATGCGTGTGAGAGCAGCTTTCGATCAAGACAACGACTCAGTTCCTCGTAATAATCGTGAAGTTTGTGACGTGGAGCTGATGCGCTGTCCGATCACAGTTTGAGCGGCGCGCGGGGATGGTGGGGCACAAGAAACCCGCTTGGGCACTGCCTTTGGGCCCGGCTACCTTTGGGCACCTTGCGCTTACCCAGAACACCCGCGTTGTCACGTGCACAACCGCATGTTTGCACGTGGAACAATCATGCGTTGTACGCTGGACAAGAAACTGCCGACTAATCAAATTGCAGGCATGTACCCAGCTGAGGCTGTACTCAAGTCATCGTGAGATTGTCCATTTATGAAATTGTGACATTAACATTGTAAAGTTATGAAATTGCGACATTAACATTGTAAAGTTATGAAATTGTGAAATTGTGAAATTGTGAAATTGTGAAATTGTGAAATTGTGAAATTGTGAAATTGTGAAATTGTAAGTGTTGTACCTATAGACGTTCAAATAGGAAGATCGTGCATACTAGAAACTTCGGCAAAATTACCACTTCCGCCCTCAAGACGTTTCTAATACTGAATGATCAGCAAGCCACTTTATTCAAGCGAATCCGACTGTGCAGGTTATGACAATTGATGTAATTGGTCGTTTGCTTTGGTATACTTGGATACTTACTCACTCACACAGACATGAACCATGATGGTACGAGGGCAAAAGTACACGAAGGCCCATCTCTATCTTCTACGCCAAGAACCATTAGTCTGCTAACCCCGAAATATAGCGGCATGAACGCAGGTGTGCTCTGAGGACATGGCACTTGCTTGCCGCTTTCGTGGACGGCTGATTGTAACAACATGAAGAGGAGCGGGCTTTTAGGCGGTGAAAGGAGCGCGTGTAGGCTGTACAAGGTAATATAAATGTCTAAAGTCGATCTCCATGTCTTCCCTCCTCAAAGACCTCTTCTTCTCTACGCATTTCCTTCTGCTCAGCCCAATTCCCCTTCCACATCTTCGAGACCATCGAGACCCCGTGACCCTGTCACCCCCATCAACTTTAGACAGCAGATTCAGATCCGTTGGATATACTCCGTGCTTTTCATCACCGCGCGCATTCGTTGTAAGATGACGATCTTTCGTAAGCTGCTTCTTGAGATCAGGAACATCTACGATAACACGTACTCACAAATCTTTCCAAATCAGCCCGTCTTCAATTGATCCTAAATTGATCATCTCATTTTAATTTCACTCTTGGCCTGAGAAGCAGTAAGTTAAGGATAATGATTCACTTGGAAGGCATGCGCTCACTCCATAAAGGCTAACCTCCAAGCCGATCATGTCGAGTCATGAAACGAAATCTAATCCTGGCAATTCTAACATATCCAACACCTCAATGTCAGTCAATGGCCAAGGTACCCGTACTGTAAATAGAGAGGGCAACAATCGAAGCCGAGACGAGTCCCGTGACCAACCGTCGACTGCTGCAGGGGCTGTTACGCGACCGATGAGCGATGCAGATAAAAGAGAACTGGGATTGAGATGAGATTTCATGTCAACTTTGTCGTAAGAAGCAGGATGGGGCTACGAAGATAAGATGGCAATCATCGCGGAGGCATCGGCTTACGCTAAACTTTAAGCGCACTAGTGCGACTTACCGGCAGGCAGTCCAGGCGCTTCTTTGTCGATACAGACGATGAATTCTCAGAACGTACTTGTGACTCTCGCACACTTGTTTTCAGTCTACGTACCATTCGTGACTTTGCCCACATTTCCGCGGTTTTGCACATGCATTTATTCAGTAAATTGCCCCGCACTGCACCGAAAACTCTTTATTACCCCATCAGCCATAACCTTCACCAGTCATTCTCCCACCGCTGACAATGCACGTAAACCGAACTGTGGAGACTACTGCAGCTTTCGATGCTTGGATTCATGAGGTAGCCGCCAAAATACGAGAACAGGACGACAAAGCTCAAGGTTCGATGAAAGTTAGGAATGATGGCGAACTCAAGGTTTCAGCGCAACAGGGAGAAATATTCGTATTCAAGCCGACCCCTGAGTTCACAGCTCTGAATCGAGAGTACTTCACTCAAGTGGTGCGTAACTTGCCCTTCACGATGAGCAGATACTTCCTGATAATCCATAGTGGGTCACTACCCGGCAGACAATACCGGATGTTGGCTTGCAGCCTGAGTTATGGCCGGTTATGCTACGCGTAGTCAAAGGTCGGCTGATAATACAACGAGACCATGTCGGAGTCATATCACCAATCTGTATCGACAGCAATACGGAAGAGGAAATCGATATCAAGATCGGCGGTTATCATGTACTTGAGAAATTGCGACCGCACACTATGAAAGTCCTCTCTGGTGTCGAGGAAGTCTCTATCGGAATATCCGCCAACGTTCCTATCAATCTGATCCTTCATCCCAAGCTGAAGTCACCATCACCAGAGAAGCCGACCACATAGCGTTATTGTAGACTAACATGAAGGCCAAATGCAAGTCTAGCATCGTCATCCAGGGTGTGTACGAAGTCTATCGCGTACGATGTGAAATATGCGTCGGCGTTTGAATTCGGTGGAGGAGGCAAATCGTCGTCAACTAGTGAAGGTTGCTGGGCGTCGGCATTGTCAAGTATAGACCGTCGTGGACATGAGCGGGATGCTGAAAGCCGCAGGCCTAGCACTGGTTCATCTCTGTGTAGTCTAAAATGAGTCATGTCCCTGTCTTGCATTTCCTCCACCTCTTCTGAAATTGGTCCAAGGTCCCCGTGGAGTGCCACGTGGGAATTTGAGCTAACACTCTCATGCTCTATACTGCCAGCCTTTTCGAAATGTGGTAGAAAGTTGTACTGCTGCTCCGGATGATTGGTCATGTCCGTTGAGCAGTGCTGACCCTCTGCTTGAGTTGTACTCCCATTGTTCTGTTGGATTGGGGCTGGGCATACTGCCGGAGTTGGTAGGCCTTCATTTCTGGAGACTCTCCGTCGTTTGGCGGTGTTCGTGGAGGTCTCCGCAGCACAGTATGGTTGCTGGCTTCGTAGAGCATTGTAGAACGGTGCGGGTCCTTGCGGATCAGGAAGCGTAGTATGGGAAGGTAGTCTGACATCCATTCCAGATTCAGGTCCTGCTGGAGATCGCGGAAATGTACGCCGGGACTGTTCGTTGCTGCCTATGGTCACGCCTTTTGGAAGTATCGTGCCATCTTGTATCAAGCTTCTGACTTCCACGTGACGACAAATCAATTTTGCTAAAGGCGTGCGTCCTTGTGCAATCTCAGCGGCCTTTACCCCTTGGGCCAGGAGACTGTGGATAAAGTCTTCCATTACTATGAAATTAAGAGCCTGGGATTGTTCTTCCACTGCTGATAGTCTGTCTTTCCGGTAGTTACAGAGTAACTGTATATCCTCTTCACTGGTGTTTTCCAAACTGCGACACGTCAGAGAATGCCAAATTTGGTTGTCTTTGTGCTTACTCCCACTTGGAGCCATCCATTGAACGGAGAGAACCTGGGCCTCCAATTTCCGCGAATTTCAGGTATTGACGAGAATGAGTATACCTCTTAGCCACACGTGTCTTTTTTATGCCTAATTCCCCAGCGATCTCTTCCAAAGCAGCGGTTTTGCTATCTCGCCCCTTTGAGAGCTGCACTGACTGCAACGTTGCATGTCGGTCGACTGCATCCCCAAAAAGAATGATGTGTTGTCGATATAAACTTTGATCCTTGGTATGCTCGATTTTCTGGTATATCGCCTTTGCCTGTTCAATAGGACCTGCTGGGATGAGGTCTTCATGGATTGTACGTGACTGTATTGTTACTTGAGCACCAGTCATACGTTGAGCGATTTTATTTAATCTTTTCAACCTCCCTTGGTCTGAAACAAGGCTTTCAAAGTACTCTTCGTGTGGTAGTTTGGAAGTAACATGTGACTGGTGTGACGGGTGGGGCTGTGGTGTGGGAACATCGGCGGTGCGGACCGGCATCCGAAGACGTTCGATGGACGTAAATACATCGCGAGCCCCGAAGTTTGCTGGAAGAATCGTACACCACTCGAGTATAGTCCCTTTTTGTATGAAGTGACGGAAACATTCAAGTAAGGCCTAGACACTGTTAAGTCTTAAACCAGCACTGACTCGAAAGGGCTAGCTTACCTTGTTTTCTATAACAAAGGATGGTTTACACAGACCCAGTGCTTCCATCAAGTCCTTCCGATATCCGGGGCATGTCATTTCTCATAGGAGGGAGGGCGTTGGGGTTCGCAGGTGCGATGGCCAAGGGGAATCTTAAAGCAGTTTAGGTTTGAATACCCGTTGCGGGTGTCCAAATCTAAACCACTTTGGGAATCACCCATCATGCGCCGATAACCCCAACCTACTTTGTGTAAGCGCAAATCTGCCATTCGGTGATTGCGTTTACTGAGGTTAGGCCCGGTTTAAGCACCTCCACGCTTGCCACTCACTTCATCATGGATCGGCCCTTAGACTCGAACGCCATGAAGGCTCCGTACGTATATTCTCACATGCCTTTGCTTTACCAGCCGCCCTGCTTGTGACAGGACTCAACATGACAAACTGCGGGCCGATCCCTGCGTCAGCTAGACCACTGTCACAGTCGAAATAGCAGATATGTGCATAGACAAGGTCACTCGCGAGAGGCTAGCCATCCCAGCAGGCATGTAGTGATAGGGCCCACCATCACCAAGTCTGTCATGCTAATCTCGGGACGCCATCAGTCAACGAGGCGTCCCCGCAATGTGATCGAATTGTGCAGGGATAGGATCGCTCTGGCTCAGACTGATGGCGTTCAGCGCCCAGGCAGGCTATCAGAGACGTGTCGCGAGAGTTGCCTCGTACCTACGTTCGCGTCCATGCCGTTCGTCTGCAATGGCCCTGACTGAAGCCGCCTCCCAGACAGCAATGGCCTTTGTATATCTGACTCGAGTCCAAAAGGATGGCTTGAGATACTCATATATCATGCAGCCTTTCTGCGAGGCTGAGACGTCCTGTATCCATCGTCTCACCGCTCTTGCGTCCTTCACCGGTTGCGTCCTTCACCTAGCACGGGTCCTCGATCACACGCTGCTGCCCATCCATGACGTTCAGGACACACGCCGTGCTGACTCCTGCAGCTTTTCTTTGCATTGGACTCAACACGGTATTACTTCTTTTACATTTTGTTCGCATACGTTCGCACCCGCCTCCGAAATCCTGGAATTGTGATGACTGGTATGACTGGTCTCGTTCGAGTATAGGTTGCTGGTGTTGTTGGAGCTCCCTTCAGCTCATTCTATACCTTGCTGCTGTCATTACCACGATCATTGTCTGGATTCAAGTGCCAAAAGCATCGGATATCGCAAATTTGTGTTTACTGGATGTTTCTTGGGTAAATAGCGTCGTTGGCCAAGTTCGTCACTTACCCTTTTAAAGAGCAAGATACTAATAATGTCTAGGCATTGATTCTGCATTCGGTCTTCAGTACCACAGAAATGTCCTTCATTATTAGCAGTGGTTCTGCGACGTTCTTCCCACTACACATCTGTGGAGTCGTGTTGATAAACCTCCCGAAGCACATCCTCCAAGGGACAGCCTATCTACTTGTTAGTGTCATCATCTTCCACGGAGTAGCAGCAATCGCGGTCATCTGGATCTACCGAACCTCTTCCAGGTGGAACAAAGGGTCTCGTTCTCTGATTACATTCATCGCTGTTTTCACAGTCGAACTCGTTGCAATATTGATCTCTGGGCCGCTCTTGATCAAGGAACCGAAAATCGTTGTCCTAGTACTGAGCTGCGAGGGCACTTGCGCATACACTGTGTTGACCACGCTGCACGTCAAGAACTTCCTGAGAAAGCACTCTTCTTCCAGTGCAGACAGGGTCAACAATCAACAGCCTCTTACGAGCATATCGTGGTAAGACCTTCCATACACACTCATTGCTTCGCTTACAATAGCATAGCCAGTCCTCTTCCACTATCCAACGTTCAACCATCTCAGAAACATCTGGGAACAAAGTTTGATCGCTTATTAAATCCTGCAACTTTGCCTTCGTGAGGACGCCCGATTTCCAGTGTTCTACGATGAAGCATGGCTTTGTAAATTATTATTAGCCACTTGGTTTCGTTTTGTTGTTAAACTCCCATCGCTGTAGTTATGCGCAACCAAATATCACAATTCCATCATTCCATCCACGATGCTTCCAGCTCGTGATCCACACTTACTTTTGCAGAGGCTAGTAGAGCGCATGTAATATTGATGGAACCGCATGAATGACATTCCTGAATCGATGATTCAGCCCGGACACCCCCGATCTTCTCCTTCCGAGCTCGTTGATAATATACTAGCCCGATATGCCCTATGCTGGACGTCGAGATGACGCGGAGTAATTGTGAACGCTCGTGTTATGCAACCGTATGCCAATCCCCTTTACGGGCTACTGTGTGTGTACTCGTCCCCAAGGCTTATTGTCATGCTACAGGTGAGACCCGCATTGCCATGGTATTAATAGGCTGTCTATGAGTCATGGCTACAAACATTTCTGGAAGGAGAAAACAGTGCCGCGGACTCTTGAGGAGATTTCTCAAAGCCCGGACAGTCGGACCCAATGATTCGTCACGCACGGAGATGCAGACAAGCACGTCAAGCCGGAAAGCTCAAAATACTTGGTCACTATCTTAGAACAATTTGGGCAGCTTGTCGATTTTGAGCTGGAAGAAGGAAAAGCCCATGCCTGGGATCCTCTTGAGCCTCTTGGCAAGCGGCAAGAATCGTTTCTTAATGCTTCCTGATCTAGGTGTCCATGTACATAGTCTGAAGCAGTGTCAGAGCCCGCATGTAGATCGTGGTAGTCTGAGCTTGGCCGTCATCTGCAATCGGGTAACCACTTCGGAATACTCTACGAAACGACATCGTTCCCCCCTTCGATATCGCCCGTCACGTCAGATCCTATCTGACGGCGCCGGACTACGGTCGAGTTACCGTAGTGCAGCCACGTGAAACCTGAACTCCACTACATACGCACGTCTGTACCGAGAAGGCTAAAAATGACATGGTACCCCCTTAGGTTCCAATGGGAAAATCTCTGCGTCTTCCAGAACGCCATGTAGTTCGTTAGCCCAAATGTAGATCGCACTCGCGATTTTGTATTAAGGCTACGCGCGCCCTGTGCATGTAGGATCAATTTCAGAAGAGCTCATCATACCTCTACTTCAGCATACCTCTACTTCACCATACCTCTACTTCATCATACTCTTACTTCATCGTACACTATGTTACGTGCTGCCGTAACGAAGTCTCAGTATTACCAGTCTTCCTCTAAACACAGTGCATCATGTTCCACGATACCACCCCACATGCTTCCAGAAAAATGGCCCGTACTGCTGAAGTATGGTCAGAACATCCCGTGCTTCAACGGGGAAGCTCCTAAAGTACGATGTACATCCGAAGCCGAGCGCAGCTTTCGACTTGTCAATATAGAGGCACGGAAAAACGTCTGTGAAAAGGAGATATGCTATATCAAAGGCATCCTTGAACATGCTCAATTCCATTTGAGAACCATTCAAGCCGCGAAAGATAATTTGGAATCACATATCTCCTGGAACGATAAGAGTTTTCCCTCGATCAATCCGAACCTCGCACGACTGCACTATGCATACCATTACGAAGTTTTTACTGCATTGCGTCCCTTTGTGCATACTGCAAGCGCGGCCGACCTTGACTCTGAAGCACACAATGCACAATTCTTCAACGAAATTACTTACAAGTGGATGATCGCTGCATTCCAAGCTATTAGAGCATTTGATTCACCTCCAAAGGTCGAGGTCGACATCGACATACTTCACACGTAAGTGGTCACTCTTACTAATATTGTGCTATGGTAATTAAAATTTTGCAGGCGTTTTGGCATCCTGCTTGAACTGGTAGCATTGAGAGAGTCCTCAAATTACCATCTGCTGGTCAGCACAGAAGAAGTCTCTGCATACATAGATGATCAACTAGCTTCTACGATCAGAACTCTATCGCAATCAGATTGTCAAGAGCTAAAGACTGATGCTGAGTTCTTAGGCAACATTCCCAATTCTACGCATCAGCGCAATGGCTTCTCATCTCGATCTATGTATGAGTTCCCTACGGGTACAGGAATGCCAACACTCGCAGAGGAAATAATAAGTGGAATTAACACTACAACACGGATACAGCAAACGTTTCAAGCGAGCAAGGAGTTGCAAGCCGAGCTTAACCCTGCCAGATTCAGTAAAATAGGGAAGGAGATCTTCCTCGAAAGACCGCATGTACGGACTCTGTTGGAAGAGTTTCACATGCAAAAGATTCCATATTGCGAGGTATGGCCTGAAGATAGCACATTCGGGTTAGTCAGAGGTGCGCGTGTGCGGGGGACCCCTATCCATACGACACTATACATGGTCATTAGTATGCCAAGAAGTGTTTACCAAGCAAGTAAACCTACCAAGTTGAAGCTATCAGTGGATTTTCATGGTGGCGGTGGGGTAAATATGTTTTTCCGTCTGAATACAATAAGGCTGACTTTCGCAGTTTACTGGTGATCCTAGCTTCGAGCCCTGGGTATACTGGCCTAGGCTGGAGTATATGTCCCTTGCGCAGAACATACTCAGCATCGAGCCACAGAGTCTCCTTATGCCTCAGAGTCAAGGACCTGAGATCCTCCAGGCTAACAGAAAAGCATTATCATGGCTCTTCGACGGCTTAGAGCATACGCTTCACGGCATAAATTCCAATCTTGCGGTTGATTGGGAGTCCTTCAACATCTCAGGCCATAGTTTTGGGGGTATGATGGCACTAGACTTCTTCCGCCAGATCGGGCTACACGCAAGCCGACCTCCCAACCTACATGTCCGGACTGTGCATGCGAGAGGTACCATGAGCAGGCCGTATGAACGCCAAGCTAGCACTTACATGGGCCAAATCGTGTCGCAGGAGGAAGCTGAAGAAATAGCCAAAAAGATACGACTGAATATGTCCCGACTGAAAGATCGCGGGTGCATGATTTTGAAAAGAGCTGGTAGTACGCCTCCGGATGGGATGATTGGTGCATACTCGACCTCGGTCTCTCGCGCGGAAGGTACAACATGGCTCGACTTTTGGGCAGAACGTTGCCTATATGAACTTCTGGATCAAATGGCCTCCTGCCCAGATGAGAGAGCATGTATCCTTTTCGAGCATGGGACTGCTGACAACTTCGTCCCTTTTGAACACTCGTTGGGTACACAAGCGATGTTGAAAGCTAAATTTCCCAAGTTGGATGTCCGATGCAATCTCATCCCAAACGAGGACCATGCCTGGGACTACGACAGAAAGCTTGCCGAGATCAAGTGGTTCTTTCAGTTATATTGATCTTGTCGGCTGCGAGGCGGGGCTCCAGTATGATCAGGTTGCTAAGCGGTACGCACTATCACGATAACGACCACCACGATCAAAGCAGAGAGTTTGTGAAACGATTTAGCATTTGATCTGTGAAACATTGTATGCTCTCATGCACCGAGATTGAGCATGGTCTTCAAGATCCGGTCATGGTGTGTTGTTATTTTATCTGAGCTCAACATCCAATTCACATACCCTTCCGTGTCCGTGAACACTGTATTATCATCCATATTTTCCACTGTCGTGAAGCCCAACTTGCTCTGCGCGTGTCGAAGACAGTGGGTAATCGGAGCACGGTCATGGCCCCGTCGCAGACCCATGATTGGCCCAATTTCCCCGACCTTCTTGCATAATGCTGCAACAGACAGAATAGAGTGATAAGCGAGGAAAACTATGACATGCTCCTCGAAGTCGAGCTCGACATCTTTCGCTGCTAAGTGGTATGTCAGCGAACTCTCCCAGTGCTCTGTGTAACTCACCCTGCACTAAGCTCCAAGACATCATCCACGTGAACTGATCAATGCCCCCACTCATGAGGACTAAGGGAACAGTTACAGATATATGTGTTTTTGTGTGTTTCGTAAGGTTCAGTGGACTCGAACTGCTCTACTTCCAGACATGGGGGCTTTAGTACTATCGCAAACACAGCCCTTGTCGAAGCGGCAGCCACACATGTATGGACAGTTTGACAGCTCATTCATGCATATAGATATGCCACGACTGCGGAGTATCCGCCTAGGTTGGTTAGTTGCATGGCGTCCTGCATGCATAAAGAGCGGAGTGTTCGAAAAAGCTGGCAGGAGGTTACAGTATGCATGTGCAGGCCGTGAGACTGGTGACTCGGTAAGGTTCTCTTACGATCGGCAATTACATTTTGTATCCGTGCACTGTCCCGAAGATCTCACTGAGTGTATGCATTTCGGAGACTGTACTTTTTCTTGACTGTAGGACTTACAGAGAAAGTACTGTATTCATTTAGGGAGAGCACTGTACACGTAGCGATCTTACTGTATCGAA
>MU006380.1:6574-40161 GCA_010093695.1 Plenodomus tracheiphilus IPT5
GAGTGATAGTGGGAGTGATAGTGGGAGTGATAGTGGGAGTGATAGTGGGAGTGATAGTGGGAGTGATAGTGGGAGTGATAGTGGGAGTGGGGGTGAGAACGAGAACGGGAACGAGAACGAGAGTGGAAGTCAGAGTAGTAGTTGATGGCTGCGACCTTGTGCTCCCGCGTCACACCGTCCCGCTCATTTGAAATTTTGATTTGCTCCCAAGGCTCTTGGTACTGGTCTAGGTCATATGTTGATCGTCGGTTGATAACTAAACAATGGAAGTGCACCATCAACTGTCTTGTCCGAAATTAATCGTGAATCGCGAGCGCAACACGATGAGTAATCCTAGACTAGTCAACACTCTAGCCCACAAGGCTTTCACCTGCTAATTGCCTTTCGGCTGGGCCTAAGCAAAGAAACTTTCCGCGAGCTTGATCATTAATCTATGATTCGAGATCTCCCTTTGTTCGAATCAAGGACCTCAGCCGGCTCGGTACTTAAATAAATATGCCATGATAGGAGTTAGTAGTTGCAACTGCATCACTTTTAACTCCCACAAGGGCAGTATTTTATCGGTCCCACGTTAACCGGTGAAGATCAGTATACACCATAAAAACAGCATGAAGTGGCTTACAAGCCTTACCGCCATGATGGGCGCACCAGTTGCGGCCGCGTTCCCTGCTCCGGCAGCCCCTGGGTACGTTCCTGTCGAGGACATTGAGACGGGCGTAAAGAGAAACTAACAAGCCTGCAAATCAGATGCCGAGCTGTTGGTCTGATTGATCCTCCGCCCAGGCTGGCTCAAGTTGTTCCGACCAAGTACGTCAACGTCAACGGAGCCAAGATCGCGTACAGGCGATTCGGTTCGAAGAAAGGCAATCCCGTGGTCTTCCTCCCTCAATTCCGCGGGACCATGGACATCGCGGATCCCTTACTCTTCAACTACATCGCCCAATTCAGGCCTGTTGTCTTGTTCGACAATGCTGGTGTTGGCCATAGCACCGGCGAGGTTGGCGACTCTGTAGCAAGGGCGACGTTGCGGTATCTTTCCTCAAAGCCATCGGCATGAAGAAGGCCAATCTATTAGGTTTCTCCATGGGTGGTGGTGTTGCGCAGCACATTGCAATTAACTACCCGAGTGTGATTGAAAAGGCAGTGATCGCAGGTTCGATTGTTCGTAACGGACCTGGCATTGAATTGGCCACAGACGCGGCCTACGATATTGCCAGCAAGCCCAACGCTTCTTTCGAAGAGATTCTAAGCTTGTTTTTTATCCTTCCAACACGAGTACGGCTGCAGGCATTGCTTGGGGAGGCCGCATTTCCGAACGAAACGTGACAGGCGAGACAAAGACAAGTTTCGTACAGGAGCCCGGTACCTCCAGGCATCGCAAGGCCATCGTCGACTTCACACGTAACTCCACGTACCTCGAGCAAGCAAAGAAGATCAGGTCGCCTTTCTTGATCACCTCTGGTACAATCGATGTTCTAGCCCCGACCACGGGCGACTTCTACCTGCAACAGAACCATTCCTTGCGCTCATCTGCATATTTTCCCAGACTCTGGCCACGGACACTTGTTTGAATTCGCGAAAGAGTTCGCCGACCTCGTGCAGGATCATCTAAATGCAAGATAGAATTTGCAGAGAATGCGCCGCGTCGTTGCTTCATATTAGAGAGCAAGAAACAAACATAGTTATATAAGCTTAACGTACCTCACGGGTGGGCGGTCCACTGTGCCAAGACCCCACTAAAACACCACCCTGTTCTGGCCTATTATGGCACACTTTAGCTCTGCACGGTAAATAATAGCTTAAAATATTATTCTATAACTACTTCTACCCTCTTCTTACACGTGCGCAAGTTATTGCCTATCTTTGTGAGGATCTGAGTAGCTACGATATAAAGCAGCTGGTGTCAGAACGCAAAGGTTGGTTCTTGAGTATGCATGCAGAGGAACGTAGGGCGGGTACTTAATACTAAGACAGTAAGAGTGCGCTTCTGTAAACAGTATCAAGAAGGTTGGATAGTAAGAACAATGTATTGCTTCCTATTCAGTAAGGTTGAACACACCATGAACCATAAGGGCTCATTCATATAATAGCTATTATCACGAGATTTTCTAGAGCATTGATCTATAGAGGTAAGGCTACGATTTGAATTATCTATATCGACCCGGTGTATTGATAATCCGGCCGCGGCGGGTGGTTGATGATGGGGGTGCCTGTGCAGGCACCTTAACAGCAGCAGCCCACGCAGCACCACCTACACGCTTTGTACGCGTATTTGGAGGCTGGGGAGGAGGCTTTAAGGCCTTGCGCTTACCCGATTGGGCTAATTGTATAGCCTTTCTGGCGTCACGATTGATTTTCTGAGCCTCGCGATCAGCAGCCTTCTGAGCCTTCTCCTCCTCGCGCACCTTCTTGAGCCTTTCTCGCTCAACCCTCCTTTCCTCTGCTATCCTGAGGTTGTATAGCCTATTAGCCTCCCTCAGGTCCCTCATATGAAGTTTCCTCAGCCTTTCCTCTTCGTTGCTACGACCTTTCTCCCTCCTACGCTCTGCGGCGGCCCGTATCTTACGCGGTGGATAAAGTATTGCTGTACTATGAGTTTCCTTAGTAGATTGGAGTTCTAAGGCATTTATAGGGATATCTTAGTCCCTCTGCTTCAGGTTGAGGGATTGTCGTAGTCCTGTATTCTCGTATTCAAGCAACGCCTTAGAGGATTGTAGTGAAAGGATTGTAGACTTAATTACGTCAGCCCCATGGCTACGAGGCTCTGTATTATTATCAACAAGTGAGTTGATTGTACGCCTGTTGATAATCTCAGTTGAGGGAGGGTACTCAGGGGGATCTGGTGTTGTTGTACAGACCTTTTTAAGTACTTTTTCAGGGTCCATAGGATAGATCCCAGTGGCTGAAAACGACGACAGTATATTGTCCACAGTGAAGGAGGCGTCCCAGGCTAACTTGAATAGGCTGTAGAAATCACCCTTTTTAAGTGAAAGGAGTCCTTGGCTCCTCTCAATGTGATCTGCAAGGGCGCGGCTGTACGAGGTGCTCAGGTGCGCAAATAACACCACATCTAGTGGCTGCAACGTATGGGTTGAATGAGGGGGTTAGTATCAGGGGTAGTATCCTCCGGGGTCTGCAATACTCCAAAAACTCCAAGCTCATATGGGATGAATGGCCATCAAGGATTAATAGTCGATGCCTTACCCAGCCTTCTCCATAGTATACCTATCAGACACTTGTTCAAGCCAGGCTAAGCCTATATCATTGTTGCTCCATCCCGAGGGGCTTGAGGTAACATGTACTGGATCGTCTGATAGCTTAATATCCCTAGTCCAGCGCTCCTGTATGTTGCTAGAAGCAGCCTGGTATATAATACTTGGCGGTAACGAGCTCCCATCACCACACGGCTGTTATCAAGGTAATCCACTCCCTGATTCCATCTGATATAGGTTGACGACGCCCTCCTCGGTCCCAGGAGCCTCGGCTAAATATCCTTACGCTTCTTTCACCCCTACCAAGATGGAAGCCCTTTTCATCCATGTTGTATATATCAGATGGGCGTACATGATAGTTACGTATTTTTCCATGTAGGTATTGAAAATACGACTTGTATTTTGGTAGGGAATCAGCCTTATGGCGAGTACGATCTTTG
This sequence comes from Plenodomus tracheiphilus IPT5, assembly GCA_010093695.1. Lineage (NCBI taxonomy): Eukaryota > Fungi > Ascomycota > Dothideomycetes > Pleosporales > Leptosphaeriaceae > Plenodomus > Plenodomus tracheiphilus. Next base: position 10,227 of record MU006380.1, read on the forward strand.
CCTTTGGTATAATGGGTCTTTAGCTCCTGGTGGTGACGCTGAAGGAAGCGTGTCACCCAACTTTCTGAGGCAGGCTTCCCTGCAATTGAGGCGCAGAAATTTTGTAGCACACGCCTTGTTGGCTAAGTAATCGTTGATTAATACTTTTGGTGGCATAACTGCTGCATTGACCCTTATGCCTTTGGCTGAGCGTCCTACGATCAACATTGAACTGCGCAGCAACTTTTCTACACGAAGATTGTGCTCCTGATGGTTTCGATTCCAAAAATTGAATCGCTGCATTAATCGGATCCATATTGGGTGAGTTATCGTCGTTGAAGATATTGTAATTATGGTGTTGTGGTGTTGGGTGGGTCATTACCGGTACGCGACCATGCGCATTACGCGACCAGCCTCGGTACGCCGGGATCCTCGGTATGCCTAGCTTCTATCTGCAATTTGCTTATAGTGCTGAGACGTGGTCTTACCGATTCAGCTGAAGCTGGGCTCTACTGGCTCTGCTACAATTTGTTTCGTGTCTTCTGATCTCCATACATACTGTTACACGGTGAGATGATCCTAAACGTAAAGTGGCCTTTCCAACCCGTGGGTAAGCCGATCACGAAATACCTTTTGTGTGGTGAAGGGACCTTGGGCCGAGCGGTCAACAATGGATGAAGCAACTGTATCGTATGATACGCTCAATGACAATCCATCTCAATTTCGTTTATTGGTCGTCGGCTTTAACCTTCTGTACTTTAGGTTCGCGGTCTTTGAGCGAGGGGAAACAATGATTCTCGAAGTCGCGGGGCATGATACGCAAGGTGATGCGCACTTTCCCCGTGAACACGCAGATAACATACAACACCAAGTGCTTGCAGGTACAAATAATTTGCATGTTGGTAGCAACAATAGCTAGCTTCTGCTACCTATGTTTCCGCCTGAATCCTTACAGCCTGAAGCATAACTACATACTTTTGTATGCTTCTCGCCATGCGGCAACGTGTGGGATCTCGGCGCCGGCTTGTGTCGATAACGTGGTTCGAGTAGAGATTTGGCTTCTTATAAGAGGGCTTCGCTCTTGGTCGCTTGGGCTCTTTGGGATGCTTCCGACGACTAGCAGCAGGGCGCGGTAGTGCGGCTGGAGCTTGAAGATGTCCAAAGATATTCTCGCACCCTCAGGTGTAGGCGCATTTAATGAACATCAATTTGTCAGCAAAAAATCCGGGCGTTTAATATAAGCGGCGTGGGTGCACTATCGATGTCATCGAGTAGATCGGAGCCGACCACACCAACCGAATGCCCCTGACATACGGGGCCCGATTCTGAAAGACACGTCATTCGTACGCCCTATTGTGATTACAAGCGTATTTTTGAGCGAAACTACGGCAATGCACGTACCCGGCGACCGTGCTCTACTCCACTACAATCGTTGTTCGCGTTTGCGGGAGTAAGGGCGTGTGTGGACCTGCCTATCCCCTTTAGACCCAGTCAACCCCGGTCCTAGATGGTCACTATTCCGAACCCACACATATCTAACCATGTGCAAAACGGACCGTACATCTAAGGTCGGGCTGTGCGACAGCCTTAGTCGATGACTGAAAAGAACAGTCGAGCTGGGCGGTACTGCTATAGAGCTTCGTAACATCGCCATACCTCCTCCCAGTTTCACGCATGGCTATCTAACGTCCGATGTTGCCATGCTCGTCCTTTAAGCCAGTTTTATAAGATACTGCATGTATTGATAATATATTCACATCATGGTCCAGCGAATAGTCCTCAAAATACTTGCAGCTAATGCTAGTGGCAAGAGCGTAGGCTTTTGCGGTCAAATATTGCGTCTTATTCCAGAGCGTCGTAAGGCTCCATGAGCTCATTGTGTTCCACATCATGCGGAAACTTCTCCTCGGAGGCTGTGGTGTGGCACCAAGGCTTGACAGCAACTTCTTCTCTAATTTTCTTCGAAAAACACTTCGACCAATGCTTCCGAGGATAATGTTTGATAACGTCTTTGATGGTATCTGCATGGATGTAGCCTGCTCGATAGCCCATATTATCTATACATGTAAGTTGACCCCCTCGTTCAGTGTCCAAGCCATGTGCTTACCATATTGCGTGGCCAATTGAACGAGTAGCCCAATAGTATGAATTGTGCAAACCTCGACAGGATCCTGATGCCGAATGATCGCTTCAGCGACGCTTTCAGCTTGCGCTGAAGGACATTCATATCCTTTCAAGATGTTGAGCGCGAGGAAGCCACCGTAGAATTCGAAGGACATGAGTGTTCCGTGTGTGTGCTTATCGATCGTGCCAAGGTCGTGGAACAAGCATGTCAACAGCCATGTCTCTGAGCTGAACTGCCAATCTGGGAACTGCTGGTTGGCAATCGCTATACCTGCACATCAGGCATCAGCGAACACGCCGATATCTGGCCCTAGTCAACAGTTACCGTAGTAGAAAACGCGCATGCTGTGATTGAACGTAGGCGCTGGAAGCTCTTTGCGCGCGTAGTCCATGGACTTCTGGGCAAGCGCTGTATCCGGAATTGGAACATCAGCACATAGCTGTGGCTTTGGAGGATTGTTGAAGCTCTGCACACCACCCCATTGCTTCGGGTCACATGAGAGGGCTGTCCACCCGTATGTTCTGATCTGTTCTTCTTTCGAGGCGGCCATGGGTTGCGACTGGGAGTACGTATATGCTAGGAGAGCGTAGACGCTGAGAAGATTGCTCATGCCGTGAATAATAGCAAGAGGCGTCTTTCAATAAATGCAGGCACTGCTTAAACGACAGTCTAAAGCAAGAAGAAGCACTTAATCGTGGTTGTATTGTACAATAGGGCGTGGACCCAGGAACTGTTAGCCGAGGGGTCACAGATCTCCAATAACAGCGCCGTTTTCAAGCTCGTTATCTCCCTTCGCTGTCATTGGCTAAGCATCCGAGCGGGGTATGCGCGACTACATAATCTTGTTGCCATGACTTTGATTCGAGGCTAGCGCTTGACAAAATACCGATTCAAATTCTGCTGCATTACTCACTATGGCGGAAGCATCGTTGTGCTGTGGAAGTATGGACGACAAAATTAACAAGAGGAACGTGGCTGAGCCACATCCCACATGGGATGATGATGTCGCTGCTTTGTTCAGTCGACCGTACTGGACGTCTAATCCCGAACAGGTCGGCTCCCATTGGATTTCGATAATGCGAGAATACAGTCCTTCAGCGCCTGCGCATCTAATACTCAACCTTGCAGAAAGAGGTTCGGTGGAAAAGAACATTATAACGATCTACCAGCACTTGCGCTCAAGATCTATGCCAATCACAAAAGATCACACACATTTCTGGCCGTTCGAAGCTTTGGAAACGTTGAGGAACTGGGCAAACCAAGGGTTTCGAAAATCATCTGCAGAGCCGCTGCAGTCTCGGGAGGTGATTCCTGCCCCCGAAGACTACAAATTGGGAGGACAGGCAAGAGTACGAAAGGATATTCGCTGCTTGACACCAGACGAACTACAGCTTTACCGTGAAAAGTTAGACGATATGCTGGGTGTCGGACGCCTCAACTCGCACTGGCAAGAATTGGGCCTTCTGCGTCAGTTTATTCACAGAGAATCACCCTAGTAGAAGCATGACAAGCTGACGATGATACGAATTAGATGCCGAATGGTGTTTGCACTATCAAGAAGCATTCATCTTCTGGCACCGGGCGTACTTACGCTACGTTGAGGAGCTGATAGATTTTCCGATCCCATACTGGAACGGCTTTGCTGCTGACACTAGCGATCCAACATCTCCATCTGCCGGCCTGCCGTCTATCTTCTTGGAAGAAACGTATGTGCACTCCAGTGGCCAGGTGCGCAAGAACCCTCTCAAGTACGCGTTGTCTCTCAACGGAGAGAACAAAGCCGGGACAGGCAGGCACATCTCACGCTTTTCTGAGCTCGAAGAAGGGCGCACAAACCCAAGATGGCTCGCAAAAGTTCACCTTTTCGAGCTGTATCACCGGCAGATTGCAGAAGCGTTCTCACGAGAAGAATTTTCTCTGTCGGAAGGCCACGGGTATCCATGGGCGAACGTGCCAGACTTCTCAGACGATCAGCCGGACGGATTGTACCCGCCCTCTGCACGTCAGTACTTCGATGGCCTGTTTGAACAAGTACACGACAACTACCATGGATGGATCGGCCACGATATGGTGAGTATAGATGTCATGTGGTGTTTGTGAATTGAATCGTTTCACTAACGCACTGAAGGCTGACAACTCCTACACCGCGTTTGACCCTATCTTCTTAAGCTACCACTGTAACATGGATCGTATTGCAGAGATGTATCTCCAACAAGATCTTGGACGGCGTTTCTCGTCAAACTTTCCTCTCCGTCCTTTCGTGGATGGTGGCACTCGTTTGGCGTACCACGACCCACAAGCGTGGAGATACGTGACTATAGGCGACATGGCAAAACCCACTGTGGCAAATCGATTTCTTTACGCACAGCCAGCGACGCCAGACTACCTTTTGCTCCACCACAATTTGCTGTCAGATGCGAGCCGCCCGTCTGGGGGAACATCGCTGGCCCAAGATTTTCTTAGCGTGCCAACGGTGCAGAATGACAGTGCATTCAAGCCAGAGAATGCTCCAATGAAGACTGCTCAATCTCCATATGTCATATTCACCGGCGTTGCGTGCATAAAGGACACCTTCCAGATCGATGTTTTTGTGAGAGGATTCGAGACTTCACTCCCGGACCCCATAGAGAATCCTTACTACATAGGGCGGATCACCAGACTTGGTATGGGGAACGGAAGAGGCGGGGTAGTGGGGTTACGTAATTCTCAGAGGTGCGAGAAGAAGGCAATCACGCGTGTGTTGAGTGCTTCACACGTCAAAGACAAGCTTGTTGAAGGCGTGGCCATCGAGCAAATTGTTACTGAATTGCACACAAACCGCGCCGTGGATGAGAATGAGTGGAGAAAATATCCAGGCTTTTTTGGTAAGCTTGTATGGATGGAAGACATCAGCCGGGGGTCTTGGGCCTAGGCGTCATCGTCTCTGTTATGGGCTCATAGTAAGCACATATGCGTTGACACGGTCCGACTCTTTATGCAATATATCTCAAGTGTGACCGTCTCCTGCATTGGTCCTTCAGCTGCTCAATTCAAGTTGTCCTCCGAGACGTCTGTTCAATTAGTCCTACCTGTAGACCAGCATGTCCTTGGTAAATCACCAGTTGCGAGCGCTTGACGTTCTGTGCAACAGCAAAACATCCTGGACACTTCAATTTGACACCAACTCATCTAGGCAGTAAGCTCATTCAAAGAACACGTTTGAGCAGAAAGAGAGAAAGGCAAGAGTATTGATATTGGAAAAAGAACTTTAGAATTTGATTGTAATATTAGTTCTAGACAAGTGGGAAATCCTTGAGTAGCGATCCCAGCGCTTGTTCCAAGTCATCTTGCATGTCTTCCACATCTTCTATGCCACAGCTCACCCGAAGTAGTCGTTGATCACAGCCTCGGTCACTCATAGCCCGCCATTCCATCAAACTCTCTACTCCGCCAAGACTTGTAGCATGCTGAAAGACACGGAGTCGGCTCGGTAATCGCTTGGCATGTTCACCGTCCTTCATCCAAATGCAGAAGACGGACCCGAAACCACCGGACATTTGTTTCTGCAACCATCCATCATTCAGCGCATCCTGTTGGAGAGATGCGTGTTGGAGCCTATGAACAGTCCGACCAATGACAGAACCCTCGGTTTGCATCTCTTGCTGAAGCCATGTAACGAGTCGGGTACAAGTGTCAGATTGTCGTTTTACACGGAGTTGCATCGTGCGAATAGATCGGAGGCCGAGCCAACCTTCCAAGCTACCCATAACCGAGCCTAGGACCATACGCTCGCTATACAGCGTCTCGACCCAGCCAGCTTGCACTCGCTCAGGATGCACTACCAGAATGCCACAAAGCATATCCGAATGACCGCCAACATACTTCGTGCCGCTATGTATCACGATATCAGCGCCATACTGTAGTGGATCCTGTAGAGGCGGTGGACCAAACGTTGAATCAACGGTCAAGTAAGCTCTTGCTGCCCGCGCTTTGGCGGCATAAAACGTAAGGTTTCGGGCCTCGCCAGTAGGATTGAGTGGGGTTTCAACGTGTACGACATCTCCCGCTTGAAGTTGGTCAAGGTCCTCCAGTGTTAGCTTTCTTAGGCCTGTCAATTTGGTCATCACGTCTATGACTCCGTGAACACCATGGTATCCTTCAGTGACGAAGATGCGTTTCGGATTGAGGAGAACCATAGAAGCGTGAAAAGCCGCAAGGCCTGTGGAGTACGAAACAACATGTCCACCGAAAAGATGCCTCAGTAGGGTCTCAAACCGATTCGAGTTAGGAGCTGTCTCTCGTGCATAGGTATGCGAATCGTGAGGTGCGTTCGGCTGTCACATAGTTGTCAGCTATCATGCAAGGAAGGATGCATGTGATTCACGTACATCCAGGTTTTCCATTGGGACGAGGTTGTCTGGGTCGCGAGCGTATCTGTAATTCACAGCAACGTGCATTGCTGGAGCAATGGCTTGATGAGGACTGTAAAAATCGTCGGCATGAATGGCTCTAGTTGCGGGTGCCATATCAGAGAGGGCATTTTGCAGAGATTCCGCCGTTAGCACCCGTCTAGGGGATTCTTTGGGATTTTGCAAAGCCATAAGACTACGTATCGTAGATGAAGAATGCGCGACAATGTTGGTAGAGACCAAGCAAGGGTGCGCGGGCGTGTTTCGAAGGGTTTTAGCACAAGTTGCAATTGCTGGATGAGAAGGCGAGAAGATTGGAATGACATGTAACGGAGAGCTGCGTCTCGGTATGTCATAAGTACTCGTAATTCCGCCGAATTACTAATATCCGCTCTGTTGTGCATAGAGAAAGTTTTTAGTTGGCCGTTCGCGGCTCGAGGACAAGGGCCAGTCACATCGGAATTTGTCTAGAAGCCGGAAGTGGCACCCGAACAAACGCTCTTCTTCCGCGCCAACGTCAAAGTACCCGCTTCTACCGGTAGTGCCCCCATTGGATTTTCTACCTTTGCCAATGCCCAACCCCACGCACTCTCGCGAGCAGGAAACTAGCCGATTTAGTCTACAACTTTGCATTCCAAGCATGAGCCCACCGTTTTCAATCGATTAGTACATCAATAGTACTGCTTTGAAGTAGGCATGTGAGGACTTGCGGGGAGATGCCACTAGCATTTCGGAAAACATGACACTCGGCACTGAGATCCGATGTAGAGCCGATGTAGTCCTTGACCGACTCTATATCGCCGTAGAAATTTCTTGATAATTGGCCCTTACCCGGTATTCACTTGTATGAACTCAAGTCCGAGCACAAGGCGCTAATTTAAAAGTTTTGGTGCGTCCGAGGCTCCGGGACGGTCGCAGCAGGGTGTTATATTCTCTCGTCTCTTAGCAGTTGAAGGCCGACACACGTAGATTGGACCAGGCTTACATCAGGTGCATGAATGTAGTGAAGGGAGCTATAGACGAAGATTTCAGGGTGTTTGTTGCGTCTGACCTATGAAGCGAGAATAATTGCATGGACGCCCTGGTCGACTGTCACGAGTTGCGGCGATCAAGATCATCGCAGAGCGTTTCGATTGAACTGTGCAAATCAAGTCCATCCAGCAGGATGTGATGGCAAAGGCACCTCTTCAATCCATGGCCAACAATTTGACCACACTCCCTGCTCATTTAGAGTACTACACATTTCTGCGAAGAATTCGTTTTATAACGTGCTCGGATTCGATAGGTCCTCTTGCACCAATCCCATCAGGCTCACAACCATTGTGGACGTGGAAGCGCCTGCAGGTTGACTTGCTCCATCGATCTCTATGCTGTACTGATCTGATCTATCTACCTCTCGGAATTGGTTCATGGATTGATTCAGAGTTTCGGAATCGGCCCGTGGTCGTCCACGACAATAATCCATAGTTGCCGACCGTTCCTGAAGGACTGAGGCATGTTGTACTGATTTTGCGTGAGTGTTCTACCATCTTAAGCTATGGGGGAACGATTGAGGGCTTAACAATCCTTCTGCAATACTCCAAATATGACGGAATTCGTCAAGGAAACTCAAGAACATGTTCAGACACTCCTTCACAGCGGGAATACGATTCAAATTCATCCATGGAAACCACCGAACGTAAACGCACATTCAACCAGCAGACAACGCTCAGAACCCCACAAACGGTGTCATCACAAGGGCGCCAGTTTCAAAAGCCTCTTCGAGCAACTGAGCGACGTGCTCTGCTGCACCGAAGATCTCTGCAGAGCTTTCGTCCCACCACCCAGCATAGGCTTCAGCTTAAAGAAGAGGGTGATCGACAGGGCCGACAGGAGTTGAATCCGGAGCCGAGAGAAGGGGTATATAATTGCGGGCGAGCATGAGAGCGGTAGAGATCACTGGCGCTAGCAAAATCTTTCAGGCAGGGTAGGTATGATGAATATACCGGACAAAATAAAGGAGGTACAGATACGTGAAAGTCTCCCCATACCCCAACATTGTTCGCACAGCGACGGATGAGCTCGGGTAGCGTAAATTTCGGATGTTATCCTGCCTGCCAATCTTTAAGCGTTCTTCGAATGTTTGACCAAGGAAACCCGGGGACCCACGGGCAGTTATGTGTAGAGTACATGCCTGCAGCTTTTCGAACCGTCACGGAAGACGAACGACAAGATTTGTGCCCACATGTTGAAACCACCAACAAGAAAAATTGACAGTCTTGGTATTATTCAGTGCTGCGGCTGTATCACAGAAGGCAGAACTGTTTTTCTCGAGAAGTTCAGGGCCAAGAGCGGAATGCACGGCGGTCGATGGCCGTGAAACCTTGAGCCTATGCATCTCCGACATTGGAAGCATAAGCGAATTATGGGTGTCTGCGTTGACCGTACATACCATGATGAAGCAAGTCCAGTAGGTGGGATTTTCGATAGTTAAGGTGATGCCGTTCAAGTTGGCACCTTCCGATTGTAGTGATGGTTCAAGTGGACATTGAGCGACACGCAGACTTGAGATAGCATGCATAATGCGTATGGTGATACCTGCGAACATCAGACGTTGAAAGACATCTGCTTAGCGAGCAAGCCTGAAAAGTATAACTTAACCAAGCTTTATGATAACGTTAATGCTCGGACCCCCAATCATGTAAGCACATGATCAACAAGGTTTGAACAACTCCGATTCTGGACGAGCCGACGATGGATTCAGAGAGTCCTTCCTGGACGTATTTTGCATACTCAGCTGGCGATAACAATTTATCAGCCCATGGGGCGCATGTACGCAGGTTGGAGCTTTATGGCTGCTTGAATAGCACCAAGTAGGCCTTTGATCTACTGTGTCCGTGACAGACTCAAAATCTCTCACAACCCAGAGACAAGAAGAAGAAGAAGTGAAAAGAAGCGATGCGTATTGCGCAATGGCAGTGCGAGCGGATAACGCAAAAAAAAGGGGATTTGAGGAAATCACGTCGCCGTTCGTGCTCGTCCTGCACCTAGCCGTAACCCCCAGCTGACAATACTTTTACTCACTGGTTTAATACCACCAACATTGTAGGCGCTGTTGACGGACACTTGGTGATAGCTTATGGAAGTAGTTTACCCTGTTCTTGCTCTCCTGCATGGCATTGGCGGCGTAGATATCGTAGCTATACGAAATCATAGTCGTCGCAACGACCATGCAGACATACCAGACATACTCATTGCCTTTCGCCATGGTTCACGATGACAGCGTCATCTAATCTCGCTCGGTGTTGCTTGTAGGACTGGGGCCGTTGCGGGGCTTGTAGATTCTGGTAAACCGCTCCATTCTACTGCTATGCATATGTTGTCGCGGTGGATCGCAAGCAGTGCACAGGGGAGCTGAAGGATTGAACTGAGGTTGTATTGTGTGAAACTACGAATAGTATATATGTGTGGGCAAAAATGAATTACACATTAAATGGCTGTTTATCACAATAGTGCAAATTCTACTTTTACAAATATTTGTTCCTATCCCTACAGATTCGAACTAGTATTACTCACTTGGGATATTTATGGAAACCTGCAATATCTAACAGGCGCATGTTTTGGTTTAACCTCTACATCGTAGTTAATGAAAATTTAATCTGTTTTCCCTTTCCGGATTTATTTATTTGCGATTTATTTGTTTGTATCAGGACTATTTAATTATAATTTAACAATTTATTCGCAATGGTTAATTTTGCAAAGCTTAGAAACATAAATAAGTGAATTAGGTACTAAATAAGCTATAACTCTTTTAATATCTTGTTGGATGTAAAAATTGATGTCCGCCTGTAGATGAATTACCTGTTCATTAATAGGCATCGAATCTTTAGAGGCACACCTTCTGAAACAGTGGAGTCTTCTGATTTAACTTGAGAGCCTTCTGATTTAACCTGAGAGCCTTCTGATCTAACCGGAGAACTAAATTCTAACAAAGGAGATGTACGCATTAATAGAACATTCTTTTAGAATCTCTATCTTAAGCAAGACTAATCATAGTTGCAAAATCGCAGTTTTACCAATTAAACTATATCCCCCTTAAGTTAATCTATACACATTAACTTATAACAATTATATAGAGCTTAACTAGATAAAGTTAGCTTTATAAGGTTATTTCTTGTGCTTATATATAAACAGAAGTAAGTTTATACGTGTACCTTGTATATATATAAGCATTATATCGAGCTTAACTAGGCAAGGACAGCTGTACGAGGTTATTCCTCGTACTTATATGTAAATAGAAGTAAGTTTATACGTGTACCTTATATACATATAACTATTACATAGAGCTTGACTAGATAAAGTTAAACTTAGCTTTATAAGGTTTATGTTATACGTTTTAAGGTAAGGAGACTTATTAAAAGTGATTAGTAAGATAATGCGCATAACGTGTTCCACCACCTAGTCGTCAACACCACCTAGTCGTCCACCCCACTAAAACAGTAACACCTCTACAACATTTACTCAACAACTACATAGTATTTTTATATAATATTGTATGAGAAGCTAGGTAATTGCGTTGTACACTGATTCATCTTGTGGCCCTGTACGTGGCACCTGCTGCAGGTGGGCAGTGCTCGCTGCCGTGTTAGAGCCAGCCCATCGTGATAAGCCTCACTACCCACCATATCAGCCCTAGCACCTAGCATCCAGCCCTGTTCTGCCTGTAGCACGCCTCCTCTAGCAATATACTGTCTACAATTGTCCTGCCGCTGTCTACGCCAGGTGTTGAGAGCCCGGAGCTTATGGTTCTCCTCTACTAGTATAGTCGCTGAGTTCATAGCAAGCTGACAACCTTTAACAAGCTAGGAGATAGCTATACTCGTAGGGCTCTAAGAGTGACGATGAAGCAGCTCACGTACAAGCTGAGCCTGCTGTTCAAGCTGAGATGTTGTACGAGGCGTCTCTGCTGTCCATACAGCGTTACTATTAGCTGCTTGACCTGGTAGAGACGGCGTTCTAACAACAGTGAGACTCTCCAGAACACGCTCTGGGCTATATAGGATCAAGCCAGTGGCCCAGAAGCCACTCTAGATGCTCTGTATAGAGAATACAGCTGGAGGTATGCGTAGATAGATGTACAGGAACTCCAGCTTGTCAACATAGTACACGCCCTGGCGGGCTAGCTCTGCTACCTCATGTCCGTACGCTATCTTAAGAGGAGAGAAGCAGCCAACGTCAAGCGGCTGTAGCAGGTGGCTTGTATAGGCAGGCATACAGAGCGTAATGATGTTGTTCTCTGTACAGTACTGATCAAACTGAGGTGTAGCATGGCTGCCATGGCCGTCCAGCACCAGCAGCCAGTACCCACCTGCTGTACGGCTAGCTGTACACCTGTTAAAGTGCTGTAGCCACTCAAAGCCCAGCTCATCTGTAGTCCATCCATTGTCTGAGACAGCAATCACCCAGCCGTCAGGCAGTGCTGTATACCAGCCACGCTGATGGAGCTTGGCGGCTAGAATGATTACTGGTGGGATAGCCCACCCAGACGCGTTGATACACTCAATTGTCGTGACCCAGTCCCAGTTGCCTGGCTGTACAGTCACAGCCCTGCCTATCCTGTCTAAGCTTGTGACTACCTTAGACGTAGCAGCGACACCCATCATGAAGCCAGTCTCATCAAAGTTGTAGACATCTACATCAACTATACCGTACCGCTAGCGCGTCTCCTGTACGAGCTTGAACCAGGCCTGTATCTTAACTGGGTCCTCACAGCAAGCGCGCTGGCTATGGAGCTTCCTATCCCACTTTGTCTGTAGCCCTGACTGGCGCTTGACAAAGCGTGATACCCAGTTCTGGCCGATAGGTGGAGGAGGTGGATTTTGGCCGCAGGCGGCGAGCAGAGCGTCTGCCATACGTCGTACGTCAATGATATGGGCTGGAAAACCACGCTGGTCAAGGTCAAGGATCCACTGTACGAGAGACTGCTCTTCGATTGGAGATAGCTTGTGGTCCCTGATGTGGGCAGCTGTTCGGGGTGGCCGGCCATGGAGGCGGTCGCGGAGGGTCGTACGCGAAACATTGTATAGCTGGGCAAGCTGGCGCTGGCTTTTGACGCGCCCAGTTGTGTACGCCTGGGCTGCTAGAAGCAGCCTGGCTTCTACATTAGTGGTTGTAGACCGTTGTTGTGGCTCCATGATGGTTGGGATGGGACGCGGCGGACGCGTTTTGGTGGGGTGGACGACTAGGTGGTGTTGACGACTAGGTGGTGTTGACGACTAGGTGGTGGAACACGTTATCTCAGACACTCTGCCAAGCTTTTACGGGCGAGTGGCCGGCTCTTGCCAAGCCCCTACCAAAATCAATACTGTTTACTTATTGATAACGTAAGTGTATAGCGAGCGCGCTGCCCTAAGAAAGCTATCAGGCCTTCTGTGCGCAATTGCTCAACACCACAACGTCGTACTGTAGCCAACAGTACATATTCTTAATTGCTGACGTCTACTTCATCTTTTTCACACGTGCGCGAGTTGTGCCCTGTCTCACCGCAGCGCTTGCAGTGCCTTTTGCCCTGCTTGCCTGCACCTGTTCGGGCCCTACCCTCACGCGTTTCCCCCTCTACCTGCACCCCAACGTCGCATTGGGCTATCAAATCCTCTGCCTGTTCCTTTGAAAGGTCTCCACCTTTCTGAATTCGCTTTCTTTTGCGTGATTTGCGCTCAGAAGCAGCCTTGTTTGACGCTTCAAGCTGCAGCACTCGGGCTGCCAATAACGTCTGCCCATGCAGTAGCATTGCAGTGCCTCTCTGCAGCTGATCAACGATCTCCACCATTGGAGTTAGTGACGATCCTTGGTGCTTTTGAATACGATCGCGAAGCAGCGTTGATTAAGACTCTATCTCATTGGCGTTGGTGAGTGTTTTGGGGTTCCATTGGGTCCCCCCTAGTAGAGGCGGTGTTGGCGTCCGAAGCTTGACATCAAGCTTTGATAGCACCACCAATGGGTCATTAGGCACTAAGACAGTTGCTTTAAAGCTTGATGTGATGTTTGCCTGTGAGAACGCCTTCTCAAAAGCCTTTGCAAACGTTGCGATGAAGGCCTTCTTGTCAATCAGCGAATGTGGTCTGTTGCCAAGACTCTGATCTCTTTGCCATACTCCCGCTTCAAGGGGGCAAAACAGCCTACATTAAGCAGCTGCAGGATGTGAGATGAGTGTAGGGGCATACCAAGGGTAATAATCTTGTTCTCCTTGCAAAGATCCTGGAAGGCAAGCGACTTGTGGCTCTTGTGGCTGTCGATTATGAGCAGCACATAGCTACCCACCCTCCAGCCCTTAATCTGCTCAATGAAGTGCCTTAACCAGGCTATACCAATATCGTTTGTAATCCAGCCGTTGTCGCTAACCCCAATGCGCCATTAGGGCCTCAAATTAGGATACCAGAACGCGTCGTGGTTCTTTGCTTTAAAGATGAGTTAGGGCGCAATTGCCCAGCCCATCGCGTTAATTGCAGCGATAAAAGTCACCCACTCACAGTCCCCCTGTTGCAACCCAATAGGTTCAGTACGTCTCTCTGATGCAGTGACTACTTTGACGCGATTTCCAATGCCTATAGTAAAGCCAGTCTCGTCAAAGTTGTAGGTATCTTCATCCAGGATGCTGTACTTGGCCTTGACATTGCGTACAAGGTCAAACCAAGGCCGAATGACCTCTGGATCGCTGCACAAGACTCTCTGGCGATCCCTCTGTCAAGTCATATGCGATTTGAGTCCAGGTTCGCGTTTGACGAAGTTTGAAGCCCATCGTGGGCCAACAGGCTTTGCGCCGCGTGCAGCGCGCAGTTAATTAGCCATATCTTCAACACAATGAAGCGTTGGGGCAAATCCTTAGGTATCTAGCTTCCTAATATACTGTACAAGCGTCCTCTCTTCTGTCTTTTGTAGATTCGCTGATTTAGGGTGGGTATCGCGTGTTGACCGCGTCCCAGCGCGTCAACAGTCAGTCGACCTCCGGGATACGTTGTAGACAGTAGCTGCTCGTCGCACGCTTGATTTTTGCGGCTCTTTAATTGCTTGAAGGGCAAGCTTGATCCTCTCCTCTTTTGGAAGCGGTTCGAAATCAGGTTGTTGAGACATTGAGGTTTGAAGTGGTAGAGCCCTAATGGCTTGTTGGGGTGGCGCGCTCGCTATACACTCACGTTATGATATGATTTGGTTTAGTCCTACTCGGTTTCAGCCGCGTTCTGCGCAGCTATGCCCGGTGTGGCAGACATGGCAGACAGCCGACGCGGTGCGGACGGTGATCCGCGCCGCCTACTTCATCCTCGAAAAGAACCATCTGTCCCCAGAGGCCTGCCGTGGCCAGCCTCCTGCTGCTGGACGTGTCCGGCGCCTTTCGACAACGTATCCCACAAACGTCTGCTCCACAATTTGCGGAAACGGAAGGTCGACGAGAAAACAGTCCGATGGATAGCGAGCTTCTTAAGCGACAGACATACGCACATAATGGTTGATGGGGTCAAGTCCAAGCAGTACGCGATAAACACCGGCATTCCCCAGGGCTCGCCGCTCTCTCCCATGCTCTACCTTTTCTACAATGCAGACCTGATTGAACAGTGCAATGAAGCAACGGAAGCCATGTCAACCGGGTACATCGACGACGTCGCCATCCTCGTGTGGGGCGACACCACAGAAAGGACGTGCCAGACACTGAGCACGATACTGGGAAAAGCACAGCGTTGGGCCAGCACACATGCATCTGTCTTCGCGCCAGACAAGTTCCAGCTGACCCACTTCACAAGGACGCGCAAGAGCATCGATACAGACGCTCCCATTCAGACCGAATGGGGCGAGATCAGACCGGCAACAACATGCAAGTAACTCGGGCTGACCATGGACTCCAAGCTGAAGTGGAGGGAGCACGTGGAGATCATCAAGCAGAAGGCAACCCGCACGGTCCACACCTTGAGCAGCTTGGGAAGCTCCACATGGGGCGTCCGACTGCAGGACATGCGCAAACTGTACGAAGCCATCGCGCTCCCACAGATGATGTACGCCTGCTCCATCTGGTCCAACGCAAACTTACACGACGACACACGCACGTACACATACAAGACGATAGACACCTTGCGGAGCATCCAAGTAAGAGCAGCAAGAAGCATATGCGGCGCCTACAAAGCCACATCGACGGCAGCTCTGAACATTGAGACCTTCCTACTTCCCATTGAACAGCAGATCTGGAAGCACAACGCAGACGCCATCACCCGACGGTCTACTTGTCGAGAGATTGCGAACACCGCGGGTTTCGAGCTGAGCGAGCCTGCACCCGTAGTTGCAAAGAAGAACCGCAGGCCGCGCAAGAGCCCTTGGCAAAGAGCCTAAGAAGAATTGAGAAACAAGCAAGTGCGTGATCTCGACAAGCAGGAGCCTATCCCACCATTCATCACGCCGCCATGGCGACGAACACCCCACACCTATATTGATAGTGACGCTCACAAGGCGCGCGACCGCCACGATACAGAGTACGCAACGGGCAAGAGCCTCAGCATCTACACAGACGGTAGCGGCATCGAAGGCGAGATCGGCTCCGCAGCGGTATGCCCGCTGACACAGCAGACGCTGTCTGTACATATGGGATCAGACACACTGTCGACGGTGTACGCCGCGGAGCTGCAGGGCATCAGCCTAGCACTGCAGATTGCGCAAGAATACGTAGACAAGCACGGCGAACGGAAAGAGATAGCCATATACACTGACAACCAGGCCGCTATATGGTCAATAGCCAAAGCAGAAGGACGATCAGGCGCCTACATCCTTGCGGACATCGCGCGACAGGTCCAGGAGCTCCAGGACAAGGGACGGTCAGTGACCGTCCGCTGGATACCAGCCCACGTGGACATCCCAGGAAACGAAGCCGCCGACCAGGCCGCCAAGGAGGCCACCGGATGGAGAGAGGACGGCCGCAGCCAGCAGCCAGCAGACCCGCCTCCCCAGCTGTACCCACTCAGAACGACACTCCGAAGATGGTGCAGGACTCAGGCAGAGCGACAATGGATAAGCACATGGAGGGAAGACAAGAAAGGCCGCGCGACATACAGGCATACGCCGACACCCACCAAGAGAGTGTTGCAGCTCCATGAGAGGCTCAGCAAGAAGGAAAGCGCGCTACTGGTGCAGCTGCGGACCGAGATGATCGGTCTCAACGACTTTCTCTATAAACGACACGTTCCGGACATCACAAGCCCCCGCTGTAGCTGCGGAGAAAGGCGACAGACCGTCGCCCACGTCCTCCTCCGCTGCAGCCAGTACAAGGATCTCCGGGACCGCATCTTCGCCAACCTATCCGGACGGAACAGCCTCAGGACCATCCTAAGCACGCCACAGCTGGCCACCAAAGCCATCGAGTATATGAACAGACGCAGATCCTTGGACAGGTGGGGATCAGAGATACGCAGACGACGCCGAGCGCCGGGGGGAGACTGTAGGTACAGCGGACGCGACAGACGAGGCAGAGCGCCTATATGAGCCTAGAAACACAGTATGCAGTCAGCAGAACCAGTATCTAGATAGGCCGTCAAGCATATGTAGAAAGTGGTTGATGGAACGCGGCAGGTTTTCGGAGACAGCTGGTCCCTTAGAGGGATGAAGTGGGGCGGTGTGGACGCTGATCCACACCGCGTCCGCTGTTTGCCACGCCCGCCACTCCGGGCATACCGGTAGCTGCGCAGTATGCGGCTACAACCGAGTAGGAATGAATCCAATCCAATCCAATCCAGAGGCCTGCCGTTTCCCCTCAACCACTATCTACACTCGGCCCGCAAGCTTGTCTAGATACTGGCTCCCCTAACTGTATGATGTGTTTCTAGGCTCGCAGAGGCGCTCTGCCCCGTCTGTCGCGTCCGCTGTACCTACAGTCTCCCCCCGGCGCTCGGCGTCGTCTGCGTATCTCTGATCCCCATCTGTCCAAGGATCTGCGTCTGTTCATATACTCGATGGCTTTGGTGGCTAGCTGTGGCGTGCTTAGGATGGTCCTGAGGCTGTTCCGTCCGGATAGATTAACGAAGATGCGGTCCCGGAGATCCTTGCACTGGCTGCAGCGGAGGTGGGCGACAATGTGCCGCAACGGTCGGGACTCTTTGGTTGTAGAGCAAGTCGTTCAGCTCTATCTTCTCAGTTCGCGGCTGCCCCAGCAGTGCGCTATCCCGCTTGCTAAGCCTCTCGAGGAGCTGTAGCACTTTCTTGGTGGGCGTCGGCCTCTCTTCTCCACCCCCCATGTGCTAATCCACAACCTCTCTGTCTGTATCTTGCACCATCTTTTGATCGTTGTCCTGAGTGGGCACAGCTGGGAAGGTGCGTCTGCTGGCGGTTGTTTACGGCCAACCTCTCTCCATCCGATGGCCTCCTTGGCGGCCCTGTCGACGGCTTCGTTCCCTGGGATGCCCACGTGGGCAGGTATCCATCGGAAGGTCGCTGAACGTCCCCTTTCCTGAAGCTGCTGGACCTGTCGCGCGATCTCCATGAGGATGTAGGCTCCCGACCTTCCTTCTGCTTTGGCTATGGACCAGATGGCGGCTTGTTTATCTATGTATATAGCTATCTCCTTCCGTACGCCGTTCTTATCTGCATAATCCTGAGCGATTTGCAGTGCTAAACTAATGCCCTGTAGCTCCGCTGCGTACACCGTTGACATTGTATCTGATCCCATATGTACAGAAAGCGTCTGCTGTGTCAGCGGGCATGCCGCTGCGGAGCCGATCTCGCCTTCGATGCCGCTACCGTCTGTGTAGATGCTGAGGCTGTCATCTGTTGCGCACTCTCTGTCTTGTCGGTCGCGTGCCTTCTCTGCATCGTTATCGATCTACGTCTCTGGGCCTCGTCGCTACGGGGGTGTGATGAATAGGGGGATGGGCTCCTGTTTGTCGAGATCGCGCATGTCCTTGCTCCTTAGCTCTTCGTACGCTTCTTGCCAAGGGCCTTTGTGTGTCCTGTAATTCTTGTCTATGACCACTGGTGCAGGCTCGCTCGGCTCATAGCCTGCAGTCTTCGCGATGTCTTTGCAGGAGGACAGCCGGGTTACGACGTTTGCGTTGTGTTTCCAGATCTGATGTTCGTTGGGAAGGAGGAATGTCTCAACATCAAGCGCAGCCCTTGAGGTTAATTTGTAGGCTCCGCAAATGCGTCTTGCTGCTCTTGCTTGGATGCTTCGTAGGACGTCTATCGTCCTGTGTGTGTATGCGCATTTCTTGTCGTTAAGGTTGGCGTTGGACAAAATGGAACAAGCATACATCATCTATGGGACTGCTATTCCCTCGTACAGTCTGCGCATGCCCTGTAGACTGGTGCCCATGTGGAGCTTCCCAGGCTACTTAGCATGTGCACCGTCTGGGTCGCCTCTGCTTGATTGTCTCCACTTGCTCCTTCCACTTCAGCTTGGGATCCAGGGTCGGCCCAAGGTACTTGCATGTTGTTGTAGGCTTTATGTCGCCCCAATCGGTAGGAATGGGTGTGTCGACGTTGACGCGTTTGCGAGATCTTGTGAAGTGGGTCAGTTGGAACTTGTCTGGGGCGAAGATAGATGCATGTGTGTTGGCCCACTGCTGCACTTTCTTGAGGATCTTGCTCAGCGTATCGCATGTCTACTCTACTGTCTTAGCCCAAGCGAGGATAGCGACGTCATCAATGTACCTTGTTGACATAGCGTCTGTTTCTTCGTTGCACTGCTCAATCAAGTCGGCATTGTTGAAGAGGTATAGCATTAGAGACAGGGGCGAGCTCTGAGGGCTGCCAGTGTTTAATGCGTATTCCTTGGCTGGAACCCGTCGATCAAGATGTGCGCGTGTTTGTTGCTCAGGAAACTTGCTATCCACCCGATCGTCTTCTCGTCGACCCTCCGTTTGAGATAGGTTGTCGAAGGCTCCAGATACATCCAACAGGAGAAGACTGGCCACCTAAGCATGCTTCCCCCTGTTCCACCTCTCGTACATCTTCGCTGTGACAGCGTGCAGTGCGTGCTCGGTGGATTGATGCTTCCTTCCGCCCACGTGTGTCGGTGGGAGGACGTCATATAGTTCCACCAGGTAGCTGAGTCTCCGAGCTATCACTGCATCCATGATCTTGCCAATGGTGTTGAGGGCCTGGGACATTGAGGGGCGAGTCCGCACGGATGGCAGTCCGGAATTCTTCTCCTCAATCGACGGTATTTCAATTTGGTCGCTGTTATCAGCATTCTTCAAGTCTCCTACGTCTGGATCGGGCGGTGCTGGAAAGAAAACACCTCTGAATAGCGTGTCAATGTCTGCAGGTTCTACCAGCTCCTGTTGTGTCGGGGTGCTGTATGGCTGGTGTTGCTCCGGTTGACTGGTTTTGTCTCGTTTTCGCCCACTTAGCCAGCTTCCACAGTGCTTCCGGTGACTCTGCTGCCTTCTCTATACGGTCTCTGCGCGCCCTGCGCAGTGCTTTGCTGATTGCGTTTGCTTTGTGATTCCTCGCAGTGCAGTACGCTTCCCAGGTCTGTTCCGTGTCGTATTGATCGTGTGCTCTTTTCAGTCGCTTTGTCTCAGCTAGCACCGCTGTGCATTCCTAGGTGAAACCCTCTCCTGTGTAAGGCGAGGGGTGGGCCTCAGGCACTGCTTTGTCTATCGCATTTTGGATTGCAGCTGTTACCTCATCTGTGTATGTGTCGAGCGCTGCCTTTGTGGATGGTCTTCGGAGCGGAGGTAGGGAGTGCCTCGGCGCTCTTGTATACCTACTCCCATGCAGTCTCTTCCAGTATTTTTGCAGCTTCTTCTCGAGACGTTGCAATCTCAAATAGAGTGCTGTGATCATGGGTAGGTGATCTGAATCGTGGTCTAGGCTTCTGTCTACTTCGCTCTTGATGAATCTGTCAACCAGCCCTATGGTCACGAGGCAGACATCAGTTGTGGACTGCGATCGGCCTTCTTCGTCCGTGATCGTTGCTGGCAAGAGAGTGCTGTGGATTGCAACGTCTCCTATGATGTCTATCAAGTCTTCTGACTCTGGGTCGGTCACTTCCCTATTCAGCCCTCCCCATAGGGGGTGATGCAGATTGAAGTCACCGAGTAGCACTTGTTCGTCTGTGTGGTGTTTCATCAGTGCTTCTTGAACCTGCGGCAGTGCGCTCTGTCGGTCACTCGTGGTCTTCGGTGGGTTGTAGACGGTGTGGATAATGAGCCGTCGTTGTCCTTGTTGAGTAATGGCAGGGTCCATGACAATGGAGCAAATGCCTCTTGTTCGTTCTTCGAAGCGCCACCTTGTTTGGTCCATCTCCTTGTTGATGAAGAAACAGACCCTAGCTGCTCCTCCTGCATCTCCTGTGTTGGGTAGCAGAGTGGAAGCTATCCTTGGCTGGGTGATGGTGGTCGCAGTGTATGGATTTTTCCATAGCTCTTGAATGGCGATTAAGTCGAAGTCGTGAACCCTCGGGTCGCGCAGTAGCGTTGCCATGACCGTATCTCTCGACTTGCGTACGTTGTATTGTAGTATGTTCAGGTTGTTTAGGCTTATTTTTAATTCGTTGTCAGAGTCGATTTCCATGTGGTGGCTATTGCCGCCGTGTTGACCGCGTGGTGTTCCCGAGCTTCCATCGTTCTCCGGGTAGGTATGATGTGCCTTCGGGGTCTTTGGCTGCCACCTCTTTGAGTCGACGTTTTCTGTTGGTCTGCTGGCTCGACGGTGGCTCCAGAGTTAGTGCTCTCCTGTCCTCGTCCGGTCTGCGATTGGTTCCTCGTGATCGGTATTGGCTGCGTTGATGCAGCCGCCACCAGTGACGGTGAATACGAGCGCCTCTTATTTACAAAGCGTTACGATCCGTGAGTGACTCCTGCATCTCCTCATCGCTGCACACACTCGTTACCAACATTCAATTACTTTCCAAAGCTTTCAGCATGCGTTTCACAACTGCCACTGTCGCCACCATGGTCACCGCTGCCACTGCGACTATCACTCCTCGTGCCGACTACGGCGTCTGGAATGTTCCTATCTTATCGACTGGTGACTCCGACAAACAGCGCACTGAGACTGTCACTGGCGTGTACGCCAACGCCCAGCTCACCAACAACATCCCCGTGAACTGCCACTTCCAGGGCATGCTCAACGGCGAGGTGATCAACAAGCTCACCTGTGACCCTGAGCCTTTCAGCTATGTTTTTGAGGGGACCGGTGACGACGATGGGTACCTGTACCGTACGTATAGCTATTCGATGGGTGCGTTGCAAATGGCACTACTTATGGACTACAGAGCTCACGCTGAACCAAGCGGTCGCTCTCGATGGCAGCAACATCACTATCAAGGGTATATCAGACAAGTTTAAGAGGGTCAGCGACGGAGTAACTGGTAAAAGCTTCTCTGCCTCCAACATCCTTGTGCAGGCATCCACAGCCATGGCTTGAGTGGGGATGGGGCCTATGCATCACCGTGCCAGCCAAAGTAATAGTAGATGATTGTTGGTCTGTTCAAAGGCTGTATCCTATCCTGTTCTTCTCCATCCTATGCTTGAATTGGCTCGAGTCGATTTGTTCGAGTAGCGAATCACAATTGCTTGTGGCCTTGTGCCGAAGTGAACCCGGAACAGCACACCCAACGCGTTTCTGTCGCGCCTGAGACGCGTACTACGATATTACAAGCTACCAATTACACTACACTTTTGAAATATGGATCTTTTTGAACTTCATCAGCCCTTTTAGGTGATAATCTGTCGCGGTGTCAGTACTCCGTTCGTCCATCAGTCAGTACGCTCACTACACACTTTCGCGCCCAGCATAAGTCGCACCAAGACGTACGTCCGCGCGATGGTACACGAGGAGCAGCGTGCGTCGCTCGGCTGCTTCGCAAAGCAGTTCCAGGTGCTGTAGACCAACACAGCCTCATTCCATATCCAGCGTCAACATTGTCTCCAATACCTGGATTATCACTACATCAAGGCTTGAAATGCTCTCAGTGTCCAAGGATAGTGACAGTCGAAGTATTTCCAGAAGCACCGTGCAGTACGAACCACAAGAGGCGGCCGTCACGTACCTTTGCAACATCTGTACGAAAATAGCAGCCCTATCTTTACGCATGTCTATTGCCAACGCTTCTTTGCAAGTGGCGCGCAGTCATCGTATTTTGAGTTACTCCTGGTTCCAGCGGAGATAACGCGGTCAGTCATCCAGTCCTACAGGAGAACGCACGAAGAGCAGCTTTCTCTAGGGAGGCTGTGCTGCACGGGTTGATCGATGCAGAGTTGGACAACAGTCAGAGAGCGCTAGAAGCTGAACGAGACAGTTACCAGGGTACGACTGTTGCGACAGACGTTGATCCTTGGCTAGATGCTACGCGATGGCAACAGCTATTCAAAGGCGTTCCGCTGCTGAAAGTTGCCCGTCTTGGTCATATGCCTGCCCCCGCCTCAGAGCCCGATATGTACGTTCTTACTGAGAGCATTGATCGCTTAGTCGACCAAGCACATGCAGCTGTTTGTGATGATAGGGTTGGCTTCTTTGATCAGTTTCGAATCAACAGCTTTGTCGCACTCATGGTAAACCTCTGGAAGGAGTCCTATAGAGCCTATAAATACACTTGGAAGCGCCTCCTGTGCTTCATGTGCCGAACCAGTCAGGACGAAGACCATGATGGAATAGCTCACTTACCTCACCAATACACTGCTGTGCAGCTAACCTGTATTCATGAAGCAGCCAAACATGCAAGGAAGCTTTGCCAGAGACAGAGCAAGGACACGAGAGCGTTAGACAGAGCGACGCTGCTACTCTGTATATCCTTGCTCGATCATCCACTTCGCGGAAGTGTGTTTGACAGTCCAGTAGTGGTCTTCCTCGCCGTGCTTGGTATTGATGAGAGGAATACCGGAGCGTTCCACGATGCTGCTGTCTACTCACCAGTCTTGTCTAAATTCATCAAGATATGGCAAATGCTTGTGATACAAAGAGCGGTCACGACAGCCGAAGATGGAGACGCAGAGCCGCCGGCTGATATGCCAGACGACTTAAGGAAGCGTTTCCTGGTGCAGGGCTCTCGCTCGCCGTTTAATTGGGCGTACAAGCAGCGGCAGATTGCCAGAAGAATTGCCAGCAATACGACAGGGACAGGTTTCATCATCTTGACAGAAGGCTGCCAGAGGGTCGCTTATCATGAGATCAGCTTGACCATGGGAGATCTGAGGGATTTTGTTTCGACGCAGGTCAAACTAGCGCAGAGAGATCTCAACGAGCTGCTGATGCTACATCCGGAGGAGCGCAGATGTGAAGCGATTTCTCTTCTACGGTTATACAAGATAGAGGACAATCACGCAAACAATCAAGGAGGGTGGTATTTTCTCAAGGACCTGAGAAACGCTGAAGTTCTGCAATGGGGCAAGAGTGACGCGGGACAATGGCTCATGGACCGGATCATTGAGCATGAATGGCTCAGCAATGAGTTCCTTAGTATAGCCAAGTGTATATCGGATCGAGTGGCAGATAAAAAGGGTTGAGCAATATTTTCAAGATGTCGACTCGTTTCTAGAGAGGCTACTGCTTCTTGTGCATGTTACCTCGGGACAGCCTGTTCGCGGTACAGAAATTCTCATACTCCGACACGTAAACTCATCGCACGGTCACCACCGCAGCATCTTTGTTGAAAATGGGCTGGTGGGCACAGTCACCAGTATCACAAAGGCTACAATATTTCCGGCACGTTAAAAATCATTCACAGATATTTCCCAAAGGAAGTAAGTGAGCTGCTTGTTTACTATCTCTGGCTTGTTCTACCCGTCTGGCAGAAACTGGACGTATTAGTGTACGAACGGAAAGAACCGCCATCACCGTATCTTTGGCCAAAGAAAACAGGAAGCTGGGACAGCTCTCGTCTAAGCAAGGTGCTCAATCAAGAGGCGACTCTCCATCTGGGGATACCTAATCTGAACATCCGGATGTATCGTCACATTGCTATTGCTAGCTCTCGGCAGCATCTGGAGAGCGGAGGCTTCACGCGAGGCTATGGACCACTAGAAGGAGAAATTGCCGACCAGCAGGCAGCACATGAATCTCTATTCGCTGGAGCTGCGTATGCTAGGGGTGTTGAGGAAACTCACGGACACGTCAAGACGAGAAGACTTCAGTATCGACTTGTTAGTCGAGAGTGGCACACTTTCCCTGAATTCCAAGTTGGGATTGGTGCTAGGAAGCGAGTGTTAGCTAAAATGGCTGCATAAAAGGGACTATCCACTCTTTCTATACACGAGACCTAGAAAGGCAGTCTAGCCTCAATATATTAATACCAGAGATTATTGCTTTTAGAGAAGCTTGTTAACGTCCCGAATAAGTTGAAGCGTCTGTAGGATACTTGCATTAATACACTTACACAAGCTTAGAGATCGCAAAGAAGAAGTAGATAATAACAGAGAGGTGAGCGATATAGATATGGATAGCGAAGAGGAGGGCAGGAAGCTACCCACCAATCTAGATGGATACTGGGGAACAGACCGCATACGAAGAGTGCTGGTAGAGCAGACGTCGCTCTGCATGGAGGCCTCGCTCAACACCAAAGCATGGCGGCATGCCTATCCTGCCATCCACCGAAAGCTGGCCAACGATGTCAAGACACGCGACTGGCTCAATGTGGTGTAATTCAAGAAGGTACCAGACGAAGACGACGCGCGCGCCCGGCATTCGGGCCATTCTGCAAGGACGGAAGAGGGGAATTATGGTCGCAGCCTGGCAGAGTCACCGTTCTAGGCCATGGCAGAGCGGGCCAAGTTTCGGCGGGTGAGCATGGACTGGCACTGCATTCTCGAATTCGCGTCGGCGCTGGAGGGGGGCGGCAGCATGTTTGGCCCTACGCAGAAGTCATGGCGCAGCGTGAGAAGCAAGCGTGGGAGCGGTTGTTGTCGCTGGCTACGCTAGACCTCAAGCCCAAATTAAGTGACTCTCGGGCCATCCACACGCCGAGTACCGTGACCGGCAAGAGTAAAGCCTCCAAGCGATCATGCAGCACAGTCTCCGCCTGCTGGTGGTGATGGCCACGGATATGGGTAAGAGCATGCTGTTCATGCTGCCGGCATCGGTATCCCCTGGCAGCGTAACGATTATAAAAGCGCCGCTCAATCTGTTACAGGACGATTTGCGTGACCGCTGCGATCAGCTGAGCATGCCCATCGCGAAATGGTACGGGCGTCGGCTGCCGTACTGGGCCAGGATCGTGTTTACAACGCCAGAGGGCGCAGCCACCAAGTCGTTTGGCCGGTTCCTCGACGAGAAGCGCATGCTCAGGCAACTGGACCTGGTGGTCATCGACGAGTGCCACATCCTGCTTGAGTCCTCAGAGACATGGCGCCTGGACGTGCTGAGGCTGTCAGAGATGACAGGTAAAGGGACACAGCTAGTATAGATGACGGCCACACTACCACCTGTGCTGCATCCAGCCTTCCTTGAGGTGGCCGGGCTCGACAGAAAGGAGCTAGACATCGTCCGCGACAAGTCTATGACGCAGCCTAACATTGCCTATCAGGTGCTTGAATACACGCGTGGAGAGCTGGATACCACGTTCGTGAACCTGCTAGCTGCCAAGCGGGTCAAGTATGGCCTGCAGGCCCAGATCCTGGTCTACTGTCCCTCGGTGGAGGAAACAAAACGATTGGGCAGGCTGCCCCAGTACACTGCGTACTACCGCCAAGTGGCTTCCGACGAGGAAAAGGCACGTATGGTCAGGGCCTTTATCGCTGGCGCAGAGAAGCTGTGTACAGCGACCACGATACTAGGCCTTGGGATCCATGCTGTAGGTCTGCGGGTGGTGATCCACGTGGCTATGTGCGACTCGTTGCTGAACCTGGTGCAAGAAAGTGGCCTGGCAGGGAGGACGGGATTGGCCGGTGAGACCGTCGTACTGCGGGCATGCTGAGGACAAGCGTAGAAGAGGGGGAAGACGTTGGGCTATCGTATGGAGTAACGAGCAAAGGACTATCTGGATGAAACTATGTGTCGGCGTATTGTCATCAGCAGGTATATGGACAGCCGTGAAGGTCGACAGCACTGTGAGCTAGACGAGGGGCGCTGTGACTGGTGCAAAGAACAGCCCCGTGGCATGAAACGAGCGCTTGAGGAAGAGCTGTAGGTCAACACGGGCATGCCAGACGACAAGAAGCGTTGCAAGCTGGAGCAGTCTTGCCAGGTGAACGAGCAAGCCGTCGAACTGGGTCAGCGGAGGAAGACCAAGCAGGTGGTATACGAGCTGGAGCGCGACGAACAGTATCTCCAGCGCTGGGTCATACGTGTGTGTTATCTGTATAGCTATAGAGGGTAGTGTGGAGAGGCATGAATGGCAAGCATGATGAAGGTCAAGTTTGAGCAGTTTGCGCGATGCAACTACTGCTGGGCGCCGCAGGCCCTATGCAACAAGTGGACGGAAGACGACTACACACAGGGAGGGTATCGGTCGCTGGGTGCAAAGAACGTATTCCAGTTTGACAGGGTGCTCCAGCAGGCGGTTGCTGCGCTGCTTACGTTCCACGGAGCGTTGTGTAGGCCATGGCTTGGGGCGCAGATGCAGCGTGAAAAAGTAATAGATGGCAGTGCAGAGACGCGACTACGGCAGTGGCTTGCACAGAAGGTGCAGATAGGGCAGCGGAATGCCAGCGGAATGTGCTGTTTGCTATATGCTTAGGAAGAGGGACATGTCCATGGGGACATGTCCATAGGTACTAGGAGCGGTAGAGCGCCATGAATTCAGAGGATTAGGCTAAACCTAAGACAGTTACTTTTGAACCCCAGTGCATGAACAGGTTGCAGGCCTCAGAATATCTACATCTTGCATGATTGCCTCAGGTCTACTACCAACCGTCTGCCAGCCTCTTCTTACCCTTCCCCTTAGCTACCGCCCCATTGTCCTCAAGCGGTGGCAACTTGTGCCCCGTGCACTTTGGTCATATGAGATCGAACCTTATCTGAGCGAGGATTTTGGTAGTCGTACGATCCGACTAGGCATAGGTAGTCTCCACCTCCCCCTAGCTGGTGAACTGTTTCCATGTGACGTCGAAAGTCAACACCCCGTCGGAAGGTTGTTGGATAGTTAGGCTGGGAACAGCGATGGCGCTCTGGCTTCTGTTGGTTCATCCTCCCAGTCAAAGAGTGTCTCTGTTGCAGCTAGCCTAGAGTCGCACCAGAAGCGGAGCTTGCGATGCCCACGAACGAGGCAGTTGACGTTGACTGCGGTGCAAGGAGGCTGTGGCTGGCGGCTTTAGGCTAGCTAAGGATAGTTGGCTCCTTCTGTGCTATGGCACGACGCTGAAGAGGCAGGCCCGTAGAAGGGGCTGCCATAGAGGGCTGGATCCGCCGTTCTTGATCGCTATAATTGGACGGCCACTCAGTATCTGCGAAACAAATGTCAAGCTCGTATGCGTAAGGTTTTATCGTTGCCCCATGTTGAATAAGGTTCCCTCACGCCATGGGTAGAACGGCAGGGCCAATTTATTCTCGTCGAAGTCGGCAGAGTTAATGCTGTGTGCATACGCCGGCCACCTAGCGGCTCGAAATACACGTTGACACGGCTGGCTATCCTGCCACATCTGGTTGCTTGGCTGCGTTTTCATCTTCTTCATGTCACCGCTGCGCCGCTGGTTGCCTACCCAGCCATGATTTTCAGAGCAATGTGCACGTATACCCAGCATCGACGTGCATATGTACCAACAAGCGGCAAATGTGCAGGTGAAGCCATTGTGATGCTGTGGACGCTGCGGCAAGGCTAGGCATAGTGCGCGAACGTGTGGTCAAGAAGTAGAGGTAGTTTCTGAATAGATTGGCTTACTATAACTACTGCAGTCCTCTATGGTGCTATACTGTCATGTATAGTCGTAGTTTAGTAGTCTTGGGAAAAAGGTGCCGATCGTTGGGAGTTCCACTTGCCTGTGGAGTACGTTACAGATAGAAAATCTATGTAGTTATTCCTAACAAGAAATAAAATGATCTAAACGTACAATTTTTCTACGTACATAACAAAATGTTTCTTTGAGAGCCAGGAACATGGTGTGGTGTAGCTGAATGTAATGTTAGGAGGGTGGCATAAGCGGCCCAGTGGACTATTTTTGCCTACAACCATGATAAAAGACGGCAAACATCGATAAGACCTGTTTCTTAGTTGTTTTAGATACGTTATTGAAGTATCGCGCTAAGCCTAGATAGAAGTAAGCTCAGCCTAGATACGTAAGGCACAGCATTATCACCCCTTTTTCTGTGTAGGTGCAAGGTAATACATAGATGGTGTAATACTAGTCATAGACTTGCCTATCTAGATCTAGCTCTATTATGTTACTATTCACATGCCTGTTAGCCACGTTACCCTTATATACAAGACAACGAAGGACGTCAACCGGCAATACGATGACCTTGCGATGAAAACTACGCACCGACCCTGTTCAGTACAACCCCACTCTATGATAGGTTTTTTAATGCTTTCGAAATGATCTGAGGGCTTATAGGAGGGTTTGAAGTAATGGTGAAGAATAGAGATGCCAGCCATATGCATCATGATAGATTGTCGAACGAAATCAGCTGACAGATATGATCTTACGAAGGATGACTCTTTGTATAACGTATGTGGCAAGCGAGCGCCGCACCCCACCAACTTTGCGCACCTCTACAGGCGTATTTCTCAACAACGTCCTAGTATAATATATAGATATGAATAGAGTAGACTTAACAGTATCTTAAGTATCTGTTTTACATGTACGTGAATTGTGGCCAGCCTCCCTACACCTTGTACAGCGCGCTAGGGCCTGGCGGCTGAGGCCTGATCGCCTACCTCCTTGACGCTCTTCACGAGCAATCTGCTGATCAGCCTCACGTTGAGCAAGTAGATCCTCTCCAGCACCCTTTGTTAATACTCCTTGCTTCTGTATACGCTTCTTTTTGCGCTGTCTGCGCTTTGTTGCTGCCTCATTAGCTCTCTTAAAGCTGGTAATCTGATCACGCATCAGCTCAGCTGAGAGCATCATCACCTGTGCCCCCTTCTTAAGCTGGCCAACTGCCTCAATAATTAAGGCTGGTGATGAGCTCTTATGCTGTTGTACGCGATTACGTATAAGAGTTGATTGAGCCTCCCTCTGGGAGAGAAGCTGGAGTAGGCGTACGCAGCTGTTACGTCAAGCTTTGACAGGACAGCGTCTGGCTGGAGAGGCACAAGGCCTGTGCCTCGAAAGGCTGAGCAGATATTGGCTAGTTTGAACGCCTGTACAAAGGCTGTCTTGAAGGCTGGCAGAAACTCAAGCTTGGTAATGTGGTTGATGTGGTGGCGGATTAGAGCCTCAACCTCACGGTTGTACGCGCGCTTCAACGGCGAGAAGCAGCCAACGTCAAGAGGCTGCAGCAGGTGTGATGAGTGAGGTGGCATACAGAGCGTGTAGATGTTGTTCTCCTTGCAAATCTCTTGAAACTCAAGCGAGTGGTGGCTCTCATGGCCGTCAAGGACAAGCAGGCGACGCGCACC
>MU006381.1:0-15125 GCA_010093695.1 Plenodomus tracheiphilus IPT5
GCGATGGCAGCGTAGACTGCAACGGACATATAAGGATGGAAGGGTTTCATTATTACGCTCGTTGTAGTCAACTCAAATAGTTTATCTCCTATACAGATTGAACTTGTTATCTTAGCAATAAGATTGAATTGTCTTTCCTGAATACTCTTGCCCCACGCCTTCGTATCGCCAGACAACTTCCGCGCGAGGTCTCATACCTTCCTACTCACCTGTCACCCCTTTGGACCAGGATAGAGCAGTATACCCCCTCCGTGTAACACTAAGCTATTCTTAGGAGCTTACTTCTAAATCTGTTCTATACTGTATATAAATAGACTAGGGGTTTATCTAAATACCTTAGTTAATACTAGTACCTATAGATACCTTTTTCTTAATTTAAAAATTACTTACTTAATTACTTTTTTACTTTAAATACTAATCTAGAAGCTCTCCTACCCTACTATAGTATAAGGCTTTAAGGATTATATCTCTTTATTAATTATAGAATATATTTAGCTATATCTACTAGTAGATAAATAAAAGATTTTAAATTACCTATTTATTATATTAGACCTTAGATCTTAGAATTGTATTATTAGAATATAATAGTTAAAGCGCTTTAAAGTCCTATTAGATATAGCGTATTCTTAGTTACTTTAGTACCTAAAGTATCCTGCTAGCTATTTACCTATTTCTTCTATACTTATATAAGTACACCCTTATATACTAGAGGAATAAGTAATATAAGACATTTAGTAACGTAACGCCTTATAGGATTAAGAGCTATACTAAGAAAGATATAGTCCTTATACTATAGTCTATTACATTTAAGGATTAATTAAAGTACCTAAGTACTATATACTAGAGCCTTATCTAATAAAACTAGAGCCTCTCTAACTTACATCTAAATCTAGTCCTATAGTAATTTCTCTATGTATTACGCTTATTTTAGTAAATACCTTTTATTTTAATTTAAAGAAACCTACTAATAAATTCTTTATAACAAGTCTTTATAAGATTAACTAAATCCTAGAGGACTATAGCTACGCTAATGTATTAGAAAATAACGCTCTTGTATAGAAAGTACTACTATCTTACTATTAGAAGTATTAATTAGTATTTAGCCTGCTTATAGCTAAAACCCTTCTAGAACACTATAGCTATAATTATAAGATTATCCTAGAAGAACCCTTTCTAAATAGCTATAGTCCTTTATATAAGTAGAACTAAGAGGAGCTAGAAAAGATAAAGTAATTTATGTAGGATAACCTCTGCAAAGGCTTTATTAAAACTAGTTAAAGTCCCTTTACTTCTCCTATCCTCTATATATAAAAGCTAAATAGAGACCTCTATATATATATAGACTATTATAAACTAAACTACCTTATATATAAGGATACCTATCTAATACCTTAGATTAATAAGCTGCTAGCTAGACTAACTAAGGCTAAGATCTTTACTAAGTTTAATATTTAGGTAGCCTTTAATAAAATCTATATAGACCCTTTTACTAAAGAGTATACTACTTTTTAAATATGTTATAGATCTTATAAAAGTAAGGTACTACCTTTTAGCCTTTATAATAGGCCTACTACCTATTAATATTACATAAATAATATATTAATTAATTACCTTAATAACTTCTATATTACCTATTTAGATAATATCCTAATCTACTCTAAAAATGCTAGGACCTATAAATAACATGTTAAACTAGTATTAGAACGTCTACGAACTATAGGATTACAAGTAGATATTAAGAAAAGTAAATTCTATATTATATATACTAAGTATCTTAGTTATATCCTAATAGACAAGTGTAAGGATCTGAGTGGCTACAATATAAAGCAGCTAGTGTCAGAACGCAAAGGTTAGTTCTTGAGTATGAATGTTAGAGGAACGTAGACGAGGGGTACTTGGTACTAAGACAGTAAGAGTGCGCTTCTATAAAGAGTATTAAGCAAGTTAGATAGTAAGAACAATGTATTGCTTCCTATTATTTAGGTAAGTTAAACACAATAAGCTATAGGAGCTCATTGCCTAACACTATATACTTGTCATGATAGTTCTGGTAGTCGTAAGCATCGCAAGTGATAGTCATCACGTAGACTATCAGTAGTCGTGATAGTCGCGCGCAGAGCTATCGGTTACATGACTACTGTTAGAGGTGGTTGCTACTTGGGCCAGCGCTTCTAGGGTTGTTCCTATAGGTCGTTTTCGGGGCTGATACAGGGATCATAACACTATCCTCCTCCTTCTAGGGGTTCGTCCTCAAATCATGTGATACTGTTAGTACTTCTTAATTAGTGCAGCTGCCCCACATCTTCTTAAGCTAGTGTCCATGCCATGTCGTCTGATTCCTATAAACGCTAAATCCGTCTTTACTCTAAAATCCTTGCCTATGACACCATCGCTAAAGTTCCTTATAATCGTTGTTTTCTTAGAGGGCATGATTACCACGTTATGCTAAATTCAAAGTTAAAGTGTGCTAAATGCACTCGTCTAGGTAAGGCATGTGTGAACATGTCTTGGGAGTCATTAGACAAGACTTAAGAGGAATATCAAAAGAAGGTTAATAAGGATAAACAGTTACTTGCAACTGTTATTTCTTAGTTGTTGTAGAATAAGAAAATTCTAGAACAGGTAAAAGAGCATTTGCGGCAGAAGGCTTTGTGCCTCGCGTTAGAGTTAGAGGCTAAAGGAGAAGATGTGAACTCAGAGATGTTAGACTGTCCTGCAGCTTCCATTAGTAGGGCCTTTTTGCTAACCATATAGGCGACGTTAGGTCTGTTAGACTAGTCCATGGCAGAGCATAGACATGCTACGCCTTCCTTTAATACTGTGCTAGCAGCTAGCGGCAGTTCATAAGGTTTGTCTCAGGTTCCCATGTATTTTCCGAGTCTAGGTATCCTAACCACTTAACTAGGTATTCCTTATTGCCTTGGATTCCTTAGTGTATTATTATTTTTTCAACTTTAAACTCGTTTTCTTCCTAAGGTTCGTAATAGAATGTTGTTTGTAACAGAGTTAAAGGGTCAGCATATTCTAACATCTTGATGTGGAATCTAGGATATATTCTAGCGTCAGGTGGAAGGTCAAGTGTGTACGTAACTAGTCCCTTCTAGTTCTTAATTAAAAACAGTCTAACTTTAACGTGATCTAAACCCTTATTTAGTTGTGTTATGCGTAGATTCTTCGTAAGAAGATACACTTTATCCCCTTCTTTAAGCTAAGGTGCCATTTTTCTCTTTTTATTAACATGTGAAATGCTGTTGCGTTAAGCAGTCTCAAGCGCTTAGCTTATTTGTTCATGAACTTTCTTTAGTTCTTTAGCCATAAGCATAGCTGCTTCTGTTTTTAGTGACAGTAGTGTCCTTATAAACAGGTTTGGGTGTTTTCTGTAATTAGCAAAGTATAGTAATTTTCCTGTAGATTCTGATACTTTGTTGTTGTAGGCTAGTTGCGCAGCAGGCAATAACAAAACCTAATTGCTCTGTTGTTAGTTTACATATATCCTTAGGTAGGCTTTCATAGTTTAATTTGTTTATTCTATTTGTCTATCTATCTCTAGATAAAAGGCCGTGGATAATTTTCTTTGTGTTCTAATAGCAGCGAGAAGCGCAGTCCAAAAGTTAGATGTAAAGAGCTTGTCTCTATCGCTAATAATTGATTTTAGAATTCCATAATGCCTAATGATTCAATCATAGAAGATATAGGCTAGCTGTACTGCTATAAAGTCTTTTCTAAATAGTACGTATTCTGCTCCTTTCATAAATCTATCAATTACTAGCATGATTGCATCATATGCGAATCCTGTTACTAGATCTCTTGACAGCAGTAGGTCTGTTACAAAGTCTATCAAGATGTCTTCCCATAGTGCCATAGGCAACTCAAGTGCTTACATCTTGCCATAAGGTGCGTAGGTACTATGTTTATTCTTCTAACAGTCCATACATTTTCAGATAAACTTAGCAACCTTTTCTTTCATGTTGCTAAACTAGTAGTTCCTTAAGATAAGTTCTATTGTTCTTTAAATGCCTAGGTAACTATGTACAGGGTCGTTGTGATGGCTTTAAATAACTGCTTCCTAAAGTTCTTCTAGTACTTTAGGTGCAATAGTAAGTACTGCGCCAACTAATCTAGTGGGTCCTAGTAATCTGTCTAGATTAACTTTAAGGATCACATCATTAATAATGTTCTTTGTTCTAGCAATGTCAGTTCATTAACTAAGCGCGTCTGCTCTACCATTATCTTTTCTAGGTGTGTAGATGATCTTAAACTTGTATTAACCTAAAAGCTCTGCCCATTGTACTTATCTTCAATTAAGGGTTTTAGTTATTATAAAGTTTACTAAGTTCTTATAGTCTGTATAGACTTCAAGGTCTAAGCAGCTCTCTGCGTAGATCCTCCAATGCTAAAATGCATCTACTACAGCTATTAATTCTTTATCATGTACGTCGTAATTTTCTTCAGGGGCTGTAAATTTCCTAGAATAGTACGCGATAGGGTGCCATTTGCTATCTCATAGCTGTTTCGCGGCTGCACCTACTGCAAGGTCTAAAGCGTCTGTCTTAAAGCGTAATAGTTCTCTACTTCAGAAGGGTACTAACACTAGTAGTGCTATACATGCTCCTTTTAAGTCGTTAAATGCCTCTTCTTGTTCCTTCTTCTATTCCTAAGCTTATTCTTTTCTTGTAAGCTTTGTTAGTGGGAGTGCTTTCTTAGAGAAGTCCTAGATGAATTGTTAATTAAAGTTAACAAATCCTAAAAATAACTAGATGTCTTTAACAGTCTTTGGTGTAGGCCATTCCTTAACTACCTTAATCTTATCTTCACTCATCTTGACTCCATAGATGCTAACCATGCATCCTAGGAACTCTACTTCTTCTTTGTAAAATTCGCATTTATCAGGTTCAAGATGTAAGTTATACTTACTAAGAGTAGTTAGAACTTTTCTTACGTGCTTAACATGCTCCTAAGGGTTACTTAAATACACAAGGATGTTATTAAGGTATGCAATAATAAATATGTCCAAGTACTCTCTTAATACGTTGTTAATAAGTGCTTAACATGTTACTAGGGCATTAGTAAGACCAAACAGCATCACTGTATATTCGTAGTGTCCGTAGCGTGTTCTAAACGCTATCTTCTATTCTTTGCCTTCCTTTATGCGTATAAGGTTGTACGCGCCTCTTAGATCTAATGCTATAAAGATCTTCACATAGGCTAGTCAATCCCTTAACTCTAAGATATTAGGCAATAGGTATTAATTCTTAATTATTATGTTGTTAAGTTTCTGGTAGTTAACACATAATCGCAGCTTGCCATTCTTCTTTAGTACAAAGAGAATTAGGTAGCCTGCTAAGGATTCTAAGGGTCTAATAAATCCTTTCTTAAGATTTATCCTAATGTAATCTTGTGTTTCTTTAAGTTCTTTTTCTAATAGTCCATAGATTAGTCTAAAAGTCAGTTGCTTTCCTTCCTGTAGTGTGATCTTATGATCCTAGGGCTTATACTTAGGCAATGCAGCTGCACTTGTCTCTTCCTAAAAGAGTAACTTAAATTCTTTATACTTAGTAGGGATTTCTAGAGTTACGCGTTTCTCTAACACTTTTGCTTGTTAATCTAGTAGACACTTAATAGTATCTGCAAAGTAGAACCCTTTGTAGCTTTAAAGGCCATTCTTGTGCGAAGCAATATAACCAATCATCTTCTCATCTGCTATCAATCACTGCTAATACGCAGGCAGGCTTGTAGTTGCGTTATTCCTACAGCACTTAAATCAGAGTTTCTTTAACTTCTAGTCAATTTGTGGGTTATACTCTATCAGCCAAGGTAAACCTAGCACTAAGTCGTGCGACATGTTGTCTAACACGTCTAGGTCTATAGTTTCCTAGTAATTCTAGACTTTTAGCTTTAACCTTTTAACCTCCTAGTCAATCATAGGTTAGCCTAGCATATTCTTGCTATTAATAACATTTACAGGGTAAGGGCTTTATTTCCTTAGTAACTTTAGTCCAGCTGAGGTTGCTATGCGCGCAGATACAAAGTTTCCTTAATATCTAGAGTCAATTATCGCCTTCAGGCAGAGTCCATTCAGCTCTACTAGGAGCTTAATAAGTCCCGCAGGGTTAACTAAACAAATAGATTGTCCTTTAATCCTAGGGCTAGACGTTTCCCTAAAAAAGTCTAATCTCTATATCCATAGAGTGCTTTTACGTCAGCATGCTTTATACATTTAGGGTTAAGACAAGTATGCTAGTCTTAGTTATAGCAACTTCCATTAACTACTAACTGCATCTGTATCACTGCGTTAGGGTTGTTAAGGTTTAGAAAGTAGCTGCTAGTTCGTTTGTCCTAAAGGTGCTTAGGGCAAGTTTCGTCCATACAGTTATAAGCTTAGTTAGGGCACTAGGTAAACCTGTGTAGGAAATAGCTTACTCTAATTTTATCTAAATAATGTGCTGCACACTAGTCGTGCGTACATAAACTCTAGGACATAATTCCATGTTATGGGTTCTACTAGTTATCTAGATAACTTAGTAGAGTATTGCTCTAGCCGCGTTGTACGCTCTGGCGTCTCTCCTCCTATGCAGACCATACTTTCTCTTTATACTATTATAGTTCTGCTTGCATAGTTACCTTAACTTGTTATTGCTAGTATTGTTCTATGGCTTTGTCCATCTAGTGCTCCTCCTGTTCCTCTTAGGGTAGCAACTGCTAGTATTCTTCATAGGTGAGTTGTTCTTTAAGTTCTTCTTAAATCTTAGCTAAGGCAGCTTCAGCGCTAGCTATTTGTTTAGGGTTTCCTAACTTTCTTAACTCTTGTGTTGCCCACAGGACACTCTAGGCAGCTCCTCTGGCTTGCTCTTGGAGTTCCTTCTAATTTTTAACTAGATAGGTCTAGATTTCCTATATTTTCCAGAACATTTACTAAATAGCATTGTGGTGCTTCTTCCATCGTGTGTCGTGCGCGAAAGGTAAGGCTTTCTAGTGCCTAGACTTAAACCTTTCTACCTTCTTATCCTTGGTAAGGTATTCTGTAGCAGAATTATACTTGTTAGTGTCTAAGGTTTCCTGTTAGAGTAGGCCTTTCTTAGCTCGTGTTAATTCTTCTTCTTGGTCAAGTACTAGTATTGGTACGTTACGATTGTTGTCTTTCTTAAGGGCGTCAATGTTTTCCTAGAGAGATTCTTCTAACATGTCCATTTATACTTTTAGGTTTGTTTAATCGTATTTTTTGTAGTAGGCTATTTTTCTAGTCTAATAGAGGTTTCGTTCAACGTTAATGATTTGTTATTTTAATGTCTTTGTCTTAATAAGTTAATACTCTAGTTCTTCTACTAGTTCCTATACGTTAGATGGGTATTTCTTTAATTGTGCGTATTAGTTAACTTAATCCATCCTTTCTTAGGCCCATTTTAATGCATTAAGCATTGTTTCTTCTTTAGGGTCCTCAAGTTTAGATTCAGATAGCTTAATTAGAGCTTCCTTCTAGTCGTATTGTTCAGGCATTTCCAAGGGGTTAGTTAAGACTTCAGGAATAGGCGTTGTCCTATCTATTACGTCTAGATTAGTAAGTAAGTTAAGCACAGTCTACTCGTTGTCTGTAGTCTCCTGTTAAGTACTACAGCTCACTATATTAATTTAGCAAATAACTTTATTCTTAGATCTGCAGTCCTTAATCATGTGGCCTTCTTTGCTATAAGCATAGCAGGTGATCATTTTCTTATTGTTAAACTGCTTTTTCCCGTAATTCTTCTTAGGCTTACCTTTAACTACATTGTCAATGTGCATTAGCTCATAGCCATAAGTTTAGTAAACACCCTAAGGTTAGGGTTTATATGGTTGTTATTGTTGCCCTTAGTTAGGTTAAGTCCTTTAATAACGTCTTAGGTTAGTATCCTATATAGGTGTCCTAGAGTAGCTTCGTTCCGCGAGCGCAAGCTCGTAGAGTTTGTTGTTGAGACAAATAGTCTCTTTAATTAAGCTATCAAGGGAGTTAACACAGTAACTAGTTCTTATAAGCTTAGCTTATATAGCTAGCTTAAGCCCTTAACAGTACATACGCATTAGTGCCTAATCATCCTATTCAAGATGTTCCTTGCACTGTTAGAATTAAGTCGTGTAGTCTACAGCAGAACAAGTTTGTTAGAGGTTCTGTATTTTTTGTTCTGCGATGACTAACTCCTTAATAGGCAAGAAAACTTGTCTAATCTTAGGTTTAAACAAGTCCTAGCTCTCTATCAATTTGTCATTAGCGTTGTTATTAATATTCTTATCCATATATCTCTTAATAAAGGGTGCAATCTACTTCTTAGCATCCCCTCTTATGTAGGTAGATGCTAGCATAACTTGGTTAACTTTTTTAACGCGGTTATCAATATAGAAGTATTAGTCCTATTAGAGTAGCTAGGATTTAAGCTTAGCTCTGTCCCCATAGTAGAGGTCAGGCCAGGCGCCTCAAATGCTGCTGCCTCTAGCCTAGGAGGACTTAGGAGTGTCTATGTTCATGTCACTCATATTTAAGGTGTTTAAAGTGTAAGGATCTGAGTGGCTACAATATAAAGCAGCTGGTATTAGAACGCAAAGGTTAGTTCTTAAGTATAAATGTTAGAGGAACGTAGACAAGGGGTACTTGGTACTAAGATAGTAAGAGTGCGCTTCTGTAAAGAGTATCAAGCAAGTTAGATAGTAAGAATAATGTATTGCTTCCTATTATTTAGGTAAGTTAAACACAATAAGCTATAGGAGCTCATTGCCTAACACTATATACTTATCATGATAGTTCTAGTAGTTGTAAGCATCGCGAGCAATAGTCGTCACGTGGACTATTAGTAGTCGTGATAGTCGCGCGCAGAGCTATTGGTCACATGACTACTATTAGAGGTAGTTGCTACTTAGGCTAGCGCTTCTAGGGTTGTTCCTATAGGTTGTTTTCGGGGCTGATACAGGGATTATAACAACAAGGGACTAGAAGTAGATCTAGCTAAAGTAGAGGTTTTAAAGAACTAGCTCCTACCTACTACTATAATAGGTGTAAAGTCCTTCCTAGGCTTTATAGGGTTCTATTAGTAATTTATTATAGAGTTTTCTTAGATTATAAAACTATTAATTACCCTATAAAGCCTAGCAACGCCTTTTATTTAGATAGAGGATTGCTTAATAGCCTTTAAATATTTAAAGGCTGCCTTAGTAGCTATACCTTCCCTTTATTACTTTAATCTAGAATATAATATAAAGATTAAGACTAACGCCTCTAATAGGGTAGTAGCAGGAGTACTTTTATAGAAGCACCCTAATAATAGATAGTACCCTATTACCTTCTATAGTAAGACCTTATCTAATTTAGAACTTAATTAGGAAATATATAATAAAGAACTATTTATAATTATTTAAGCGTTCTTATACTAGCGTGCTAAACTAACTTTAGTATAGCTCTATATCTAAGTGTTTACTAATCACTATTCTTTAGAGTACTTTATAAGTATAAAGGTTTTAAATTCTAGATAAGCTAAGTAGGCTAAAGCTATAGCTTCCTATAACTTTAAGATAGAATATATACCTAGGAAAAGTAATAAGCGCGTAAATATCCTTAGCTAATAAGAATAAGACCTTAAGGATCTTAAAGAGGCATAGCGTGATAACTAGTTAAGAGTGCTTTTAGGCCCTACCTAACTTTATAACTAAATTAACTCTAAACTAGCTTAGACCTACCTTGCAGAGAAAACTCTGCAAGTTTTAGTAATTACTAGTCTAACGCCCTCTACTATAGGTTATTATCTTAACTTATTAGAACTAATTAAGTCTCTATTATAACACAATTAGAACTCCTTTAAAAAAGAATATAGCTAATTACTAAATTTATATTAGATAGAAAATAGATTCCTTCTCTATACTAATTAGTTATACGTACTAGATAACCTTTTACTTATTACTAAACTTATTCGTGAAGTTTATAATTAAGTCTCCTCTACCTACCCTAGCGCTATAAAGACGTACTAACTATTATCCTAATAGTACTACTAGAAAGGTATAGAGGCTACTTATAAGTATTATGTCTAAAACTATATATTATATTAAAGATCTTACCTATAATAAACTTATTA
Source organism: Plenodomus tracheiphilus IPT5 (assembly GCA_010093695.1). NCBI lineage: Eukaryota > Fungi > Ascomycota > Dothideomycetes > Pleosporales > Leptosphaeriaceae > Plenodomus > Plenodomus tracheiphilus. The sequence goes on from MU006381.1 coordinate 10,089, forward strand.
ATAAGAGTTCCTTTACCCCCTTCTAATACCTAACTAACCTATATAGTATCTATATATAGATTTTAAATCCTTCCCTCCTAACTACTTAGGGTATAATTAAATCCTAGTTATTATTAACTAGTTATTAAAGTAAGTAATCTCTATCCCTTGCTATAAAATAATTAATGCCTAAGGATTAGCTTAGTTATTTATCTAATAGGTATACTACTTTAGACATACTCTAGATAGTATTATATCTAACTAAGGACCTTAATTTATTTCTAGCTTCTAGTTTAAGTTCTGTTAAATTATTAGTATAAAGATTAAGCTATTTATAGCCTACTATAAGTAGATAGATAGATAAATAGAGATTATAAATAAGTATATTAACTAAAGATTACGCCCTTTTATAAACTATTATTAAGATAACTAGAGTAAGTTATTACTAATTATAGACTATGTCTAAATTTCCTTACTATACACGTCTATTAGTATAATACTATATTAACTCCTATTTAGGTCTAAACTACGTTAGAGTTAGGATTAGTAGAAACTACTAACTTTAGTTCCTTAGGAAAGAGTTAATTATAAAGAAGCCCTTACCCTTACTACTTAGATGTATACTACTTAGAAGTAAGCTAAAGAGAGTATAGAAAAGGCTTAGGACTAAATAAGATCTATAGTTAATTACTATTATTAATCTGTTAACTAGGACGTAGGTAACAAGGTATATTTATCTACTAAAAATCTTACTACCTTATAGCTAAGCTAAAAGCTATCTAAATAGTAGGAGGGCCCCTTTAAAGTACTAGAATAAGTTAGTTATTCTTATTACCTTAAGTTACTACCTAGATCTTATATCTATAATATCTTTGCGCTAGACATTCTTTATAAAGATCCTAAGGATCTCCTACCTAGTTAAGAAGCTCTTAAACCCCTAGCTATCCCTATCTAGGGAGTAGAGGAATAGGAGGTTAAAGAAATACTTGCTAGTAAAGTATACTAAAAAACCTTAAAGTATAAAGTTAAGTAGGTTAGATATAATCTAGACCCTATCTAGTACCTAGTCTTAAACTTTACAAGAGCCCCCTATAAGTTAAGGACCTACTATAATAAGTATCTAAATTAGCCTAGACCTCTATAAGCCTTAGATAAATAGATTATAGCTTAGGAAAAAGGTATAGATAATCTTAAGTTACTATAAGATGATTAGGTATAAGTATAGACTCTTTATATTACGCTAACCTATTATATAAGATGTTAAGGAACTAATATCTACTATTAAGACCCTCTCTAAGGCCTAGTAGAACTACTAGTTTTAGATTATAAGAGTATAGGAGCCCTTATAGACCTACTCCTCTATAGCCTTACCTAGGCTTACCTCTAAATTAGAGGCTTCTAGGACCCTATAACTAAGACTACTATCTAGTAATAATAGTGCTAACTCTATCTTCTTTATAAACCTACTACTAGATTTATAAGGGACTACCTCCTTCTTCTTCCTCTTACCCTTATCCTTAGGCTTTAGGGCAGGTTTAAGACTACTAGATAACTTAGAGGGTTACTACTCCTCTAAGTTATTCTAGAGGGCCTAAACCTTATCCCTTAGCTTATAGACCTCCCTCTACTAGGGTCTAGTTTAGGTCTACTAGGACCTAATTCTACTCTACTATAGTATAGTAGTTTACTAGGAGTAGCTTAGCAGGCTCTATACCTTTAGCCTATACGCCTGCTACCTATACACAGACTAATAAGACTGCTACTAACTCTTTTACCTCCCCCTAGAGCTTCTCCTTCTCTACCTCCTAGGCCTCCTTCTCCTCTTCTAAGATAGGAGCTACCTTCTCTTCCTCCTTAACCTCCCTTATCTACTCTAGCCTAGTATTAAGCTTTATAAACTCTAGTCCTATATACTAGGGCACCTATTATAGTTAGTTAAGTATATAAGGACTAGATACTAAGGCTTACTAGCTTATACTTCTTGTTTTAAAGTGTGTAATATATACACTTCTTTAAGCCTACTAACTTAAAATAATAATTAATAAATATGCCTTAAGCTAGTGCCTATACTATATATAAATAAATACTATAATAGGCCTTAGCTAAAGCCCTAAGGGGTATAGGAATAGGTATTATATATAGGCTATTGCGCGTTAGCTTTAAGAGTATAGAAGGAGTACTATTAGAGTAATAGTAGGTAACTTATAAATAGAGATAGGGTATATAAGAAAGAGAAGGAGGGATTAAACTTTTACGTTAATATATACTAGCTGCTAGCGTACCTACTAACTAAGTGTTACTATAGTAATATTAATAAATAGTAAATATAAAAGCTATATTTACCTTAGAAAAAGATAGGACTTAACCTAGATAGGGTTTAGACAGGTTCTAGGACTCTTATAGAGACCTTAGATAGTAACTATCTAATTTTAAGGAGGGGGGTAATGTAATAAGTATATCTTGCATTATTATCTCTAGGGTATAGGAAATAAAGGATTTAAGGCCTATTCCTAATAGACTCCTATTAGACCTTATTTAGAGCCTATTTAGGATTACCTCTTAGGTTAATGTTAATATTATAGGACTATATAGTAATATTTAAGGAAGAGGTTAGATAGTATCTAGGGTAGCCTCTAAAAGGCCTCTAAAATAGTGTATATAGAGTCTCTATATCTCCCTCTACTTAGAGGACACGTTTTTCTTATCCTTTTATACTAGACCTATAGGAATAAGACTATTCTATTACTTAACCCTACGCGTACTCCTATATACCTTTAAGCAGAGTTAAGCTCCTTCTAGATACCTTAACGCCTAAGTTATTACAATAGATAGTTAGGGAGATAGGTAATTAGTAAGAGGGCACGTGATAACTATAGATAAATAGCTATCTAAAGGTCTATTAGGTAAGGAAAAAAAGGCTCTATAGAAGGCTCTACTATAACTTTACTTCTACCTAATATATTTTCTTACCCTAATAAGGTATTAAGCTACCTATACCTAAGGGTTCTGTAATAGATCTTCCTCTATATAAGTAACTAAAGAGGATCTAGAACTTAGCTTAGCCTTAGGATAGTAGTAACTACCTTTTATTAGGACACCCTATCTACTACTATAACCTAGAATCTAGGGAGTAGTAGTTTAGAGACTAAGATAAAATTAGTAATTATTAGCCTTTATATTATAATAGTAGCATAGATAGTAGTTAAGATTATTTAAAGTTACTTCTATTTATTATTTTTATAGTTATACTTTTCTTTATTATCTACCTTATAATATCTAAAAGTTAATTAGCTTCCTAGTAAGAGTTAATATAGCCTCCTATACACACTCTAAATATAGATTATACTTAGAGCCTAAGGATCTATAAGAGCTTTAGACTACTACTAGTTATTATTAAACCTAAGCCTACTTTAGTATTTAAGAACTATAGGGACCTAAGGCCTATTAAGGCAAGTAGTAATAAGGAATTAATCCTACTATAAAAGCCTAAGTAGCTTACTAATCCTCTATTAGATAGTATAAATTATATAATTATAAAGGCGCTTATACTATTAGTAGAAGGATAGTTAAGGCTTATATAGACCCCCTTCCTAGTAGAGTATATCCCTAGCTTTAATAGCACTAAGGTTATAGTATTTATTAAATGCTATAAAGAGGTTACAAGTTACTATAGCTTCTCCTTAATAGAAAGAGTCTAAAGAGTAATTACTTACTATAAGGAGCGCTAGAAGTAGATTATCTAGTACTCCTCTAAGTATTAGTTAGTTAGTACTAGTTATAGAGGACTAGGAGGCTCTTAAGTAAGCCCTCTAAAAATAATTTAGGAATAATAATAGTTACTAGTAGGAAGAATAGATAGACTTCTTTAAGTAATAGCTTTATAACTATTAATTAAGAGATTATCTACATATTTAAGAGTACCTTAAGAAGTTCTAGATTAGAGTAGAACACTATATTATAGTAGAAATAATTAATAGAGACTAAAAGGGGTACTACCTTATTAAAGGATACCCTATTTATAATATAATAAAGGTTCTTTAGAAGTTTAACCTCTTAATAAAATATTATTAGTATAAGTTAACTCCCTTTACATGCTAGACATATAGTAAGTTAAGCTTTCTCTATATAGGTAGACTATGTAGTATATAGTACTTCCTCTATAGTATTATAGCATATAGTAAGTAAAAATAAAGTAAATAATTACTAATTATATAATAGTTACTTAATTAGTAGTAGTTATTATTATCTTATTATAGAGCGTAGGCTCTACACTTAGAATAAGAGCTACTATATAGGCTTAGGCTTACTAAAGCCTTAGTATTAAGCACTATATAATAGACCTTAATACTATAGCTATATATATATATATATATACTAGAAGCTCTTTCTTTTTAAGGTTATATATATGCACACCTACTACTATCCTATATAGAAATACTACTAGAGAATAGTTTTAGTATTTATTTATAATCTAGGTCCCTTAACTACTAGAAGTAGTAGTTAACGCTATTAAGGGGGTATAGATAATAAGAGGCTACTAGATTACCTTGTTAAGGAGAGGGTGTTAATATTAAGAAGGTACAGCTAATAGGAGGCTACTAGATTACTCCTCCCTCTTAGAGATATTTATACTAATTTCCTTATAAAGTATAGACCTTTATATAAACTTCTAGCTATAAGGAGTTCTAATTATATAAACTTCTTATAAACTCTAAGTATTTTAAAGTAATCTCCTTATAAAGTAAGAGTATTTAAGGTAATCTTACTATAGAGGCTAGCCTCTAGAGTTTAGCCCTAAGCCCTTAGGTATAATAACCCCCCCTTAGTGCCCTTTACTACTCTTCTTCTTTATTTACTTCTACTTACACTTAGTAAGTATAAGTAGATCTCCCCTTTCTTATACTCTTACTAACTAATCTATATAATAGGCTACTACTACTACTAATACTACTATTACTACTACTATTATTATTATTATTATTATTATTATTATTATTATTATTATTATTATTATTATTATTATTATTATTATTATTATTATTATTATTATTATTATTA
>MU006381.1:18612-39818 GCA_010093695.1 Plenodomus tracheiphilus IPT5
CTGTAGTTAGTAGCAAATCTTAGTCTAAAATAAAGAGGTAAAGATTGCTCCTCTATCTAATATAATACCTTTCTAGATCCTAAACTTTAATATAATATGTGTAAAGTAAGTATCTATAAACTATTTTATATCCTATATCTTTGAAGTAAGTATATAGAGTACTATCTTTAAGAAGTAGTATACTATTATAAGGATTGCATTAAACACGTAACCTATAGAGTCCTTTACTAGTAGTAGGCTAGTAATAAAGTCTAGTGTAACTTCCTTAAAGATTTCTCTAGAGACTAGTAGTAGTAATAGCTTTCTATATTAGCTATGCCTTAGAGTTTTACTCCTTTAGTAAACAGCACATATTCTTATATAATCCTAAACATCTTAACATAGAGTAGGCTAGTAATAGATCCTCTTAATTAGCTTAAGTATTCTACGTGCGCTAAAGTAGCTTGCTATACGCAAGTTATAGTTTTAGAACAAAATCTCTTGCCTAATAGCTAGTTCCTCTAGAACATACATTCTACTATTATATCTTAGAACTTCCTTTTTATCTAAGCGCTAAGCATGCGCTTTTCTATAGCTTTAAGTGCTATCCTTAGATACTAAGTTTATAACCTGCTGCTGTATAAAGGCGTCCCCTTGCTATAACTAGCGTAAGGTCTTAATAAGTAATTAGTACTCTACTATTATAGGTTTACTACTAGCTAACACTCTAGCTAGTAAGTGTAGCACGCATAGCATGCACACTATAGTACTAGTAGTAAGGACCTTTCTAGTTCTATAAACTATAGCAACGTGCGTCTTACACGTGCTTAATAAGCTCTACTTGTCTATAGATCTACTTGCTCTACTAAGTCTATCCCTTATAAGTAGTTTACTTTACAGGGTAAGTAATAGTTAGGTTAGTAGTAGGTTCTCCTGTATATAATCTGCCCTTCTTAAGGGGCTATCTATAGGGTTAGTTTTCCCTAATCTATACTCTACCTTAAAATTAAAAGCTCCTAGATATATTACCTAGTAAGCTTATTATAGGTTTAGTTTCTATGCAGCGCGTATCCTACACAGGTTATTATAGTTACTTAGCACTTATATAGTGTGCTAGGTACCTTCTAAATAATATTACTATTATTTAAAGCTATAGATAATAGCTAGTAGCTCTAAATTATAAACTTTATAATTTAGCTTAGTAGCTTGTAGTTTCCTTAAGATAAAAGCAACTAGGTGCTATTTATTGTCTTTAAAGAGCTGTAAGAGGATACCTAAGATAGTAAAGGTAGAAGTATCTGTTTCTACTTAAATAGGGCACTTTGCTTTAAAATAGCGCAAGATAGGCGCACTTAAAAAGCAAGCCTTAAGCATCTTAAAGGACTTATCTGCAGTAGATATCTAAATAAAGTCTTTATCTCTCTTAAGCAAGTTAGTAAGGGGAGTAGTTTTCTTAGCGTAGCCTTTAATAAAACATTAATAGAAATTAGCAAAACCTAGGAAAGATTATATTTCTTTAATATTAGTAGGCTGCAGCTATTAGGTAATAGTGTCTACCTAAGCTAGATTAGCACACATACCTTGCATGCTAACAATAAAGCCTAGGAAGTATACTTTATCTACTATAAAGATGCACTTTAGTAGGTTAATAAATAATTCTGCGTTACGCAATGACTAAAGCACAGCGCGCATAGCACGCTAGTAGAGCTTAACTTTGTTACTACTAGTATAGATAAGGATACCATCTAGGTATACTACGCATATATAGTCTAGATACTTAATTAGGGCCCTATTAATATAGGCCTAGAAACTAGCAGGGGTGTTAGTTAGCCTAAATAGCATTACTAGATATTTAAAATAGCCATAGCGTGTGTAGAAGGCTGTTTTCTATTCATCTCCTGCCTTAATCATTATTCTATAGTAGGTATCCTAGAGGTCTAGGGTTATATAGTAACATGCGCCTAATAGGTAGTCTAGTATCTCTCTAATAAGTAGGAGTAGGCAATAATCTTTTACTGTAATTGCGTTTAAGCTATAATAATCTACGTAAAGGTAGAGGGTTCTATCTTTCTTAGGAATAAATAGGATAGGGGCCCCTGCTAGGCTAGTGCTATAGCAAATCTAACTATTTTATAGCGCTTATTCTAAGTACTCTCTAAGCAGCTTTAGCTTACATAAGGAGAGGTTGTAGAGTAGGCTATATAGAGGTTCTTTTCCTTCTAGAAGGGGAATAGCATAGTCTAAGGATTTAAAATTTAGAGGAGTAGTAGCTGCCTCCTTACTAAAGACGTTAGAATAGTCCTTTAAAGCATCTAGTATGCGCAGCTCTAGCGCTATATATACTTCGTAGACGTAGGCATTACATTCTAAGTTAATACTAGTAGTCTATATAATACTAAGAAGTAATAGGTTAAGACCTAATTGTTGTGTATCTTCTCCTAATTCTTTAGCTATAACAAGCTAGATATTAGCTACTTTATATCCCTATCTCTAAGTTTAAGAGCTATAGTTAAGGTGAATATGTCCTTGCTAAAGGAATAGGTTACTAAGTAGTAATAGTAAGCCCTCTTTATTAACACTGTACACAGTCGTCTATACACAGCGCTTAACACTAGTATTATTAGTTAAGCGTACCTAGAGTGCATATACTGCGTAGGTGCTCTATTACTATATCCTAATCTAGCCTAATTAAAGGAGCTCTGCCTCTTTAATAGGTAGTAGGTTTATTTCCACAGCAGTCCTTTAACTAATTAGGCTAACATCTGCCTAAGGGTCTAAAATAACCTATAGTTATTTCTCTAGGGTTATGTCCCTAGTAGCGCTACACATGCACTTCATTCCTAGTAAGATATATATTAGGGCGCGCCTTACTGCCCCTAGGTTATAGGTAAGGCTTAAACTTTTCCTATTTTATTAATGCACACAGGGATCTAGTTTAGGTTATTACTTTTATATTCATTAGCGTAGTAGCCTACCTTTTAGCATTTAAAGCAGGTGACACTATTCTTTTCCTAAGGTAACTTATTTAAAGGAGGGGGTAGCTTCTCCTCTAACTTCTAGTCCTTATGCCTTATACTAAACTTAGGGCGTATATTATAATTATGCGTTAGGGAGGGTTAGCGCAGGTTTTACTTAAGTGTAGAGCCTAATGCTATTAGATCCTCCCTTATTACTAGTATTTAGTAATAGTTAGTAATTGCTTGTTATATCTCTAGTCTTAGCTTTAAGAAAAGGTGCTAGACTCTTTATTATTCTGTGTAAGGAGTAGGTTAGTCTTCTAGGACTTTAAGGTAGGTAGTAAAGGAGTGAACTATTTAGTCTTTGCGCTGTATTACCTAAGCGTGCGTTATAGCTGCTTCTAGCGTATAATTAATAGAATTAGAAAGCAGGTTAAGCATATATGCCTTAAAATACAGCTAGGTTAGTGCTACGTTAATTGCTCTAAACGTGCGCTTAAAGTGCGTATACTACAATTCTTATAGGTCTCCTACTAGGTACTATATAGCCTAAAGAACCTTATCCTTATTATAGTAGAAAGTCTATAGTAATAGTAGGAAGGCTCCCTTATATAAGCAAAAGAATTTATAATATTCTTTAAGGTTCTTTCCCTTATATTCTACTAGATCCTTTAGTTTTAGCATGCGCTTTAGTTATAGTAGCGTAAGTGTTCTTAATGCGCCTTACTTATGCGCACTATTAAGGGCCTTAGGGGCTTCTTCTACTATATTCCTTGTTAGGGCTAGGGTAATATCCCTTTCTTAGTCCTTAAGACGTAGGATTTTAGCCTCTAGCTTGCGTAGGCGTTGTAGCTTCTAGAGTTTATTATGTTTTTTCTGCGTGGCTTAGATGTGCTTATCTAGCGTTAGAAGCGCGTTAATTATAGGGGTTTAGGGCTCTTTGCTTAAGGGGGAACTATTTATTAATTCCTCCCTTAGTAGCAGGTTAATAGGGGGTTGTTACATTTTTACTAGTAGTACCCCTTAGCTATTTGCGTGCGTAGATAGAGCTATCTCTAGACTATTAGACACAAAGTATTATTATGTAAGGTCCTAGTTATAGGCAATAGTACTTACTTCACGCTAGTTAAAATAGTGTAGAGATAGCTGTAGGTATCATATTAATATAAGAATAATACTTGTCTCCCTAAGCTACGCGCGAAGTTGCAGGTTCTACGCAGCTTGGTTGCTAAGATACTAGGCCTAACTAGGGTAGCCTTAAGTTATCACAACACCATAAGGTATTGTTACGATAGGATGTTATAGCTTATAACTTTAGTAATAGTAGTAGATAGTATAATTATACTATTAAAGCTACCTACTATTCTATATAGTTTACTAGCAAGTATACTTCTTATAACTATCTTATACTTAGTAGAGTTCTAGTATATAATATTACTATAGATAGTAAAGTCCTTATTTATCCCTATATAGCTTTTAGTAGCTAGGATATTTATAAATCTAATCTAGGAGCTTATATTTTTATTATTAGTAAATAATCTATCTATAAAGATAAATAGCTTTACATAGTAAAGATTAAGAGAAATAAAAGTAGGGCCTCTATTAGAGTTATCCCTCTACTAAGTAGTTTATATATTTAGTACTTTAATCTCTTCCTTTAATAGTTTAGTTATCTAAGTAGTAACTAAAAGATTAAATATAACCTCTAATTAGCATACTAAGAAGATATATACTCCTTTTACACGCTACTCTATATACTACTATATAGCATCCTTACTCTTATAGTTAATCTTAGCTTGATTCTTTACTTATCCTTTCTATATTAGCTAAATTTAGTCTTATATAAGCTTAATCCTACCTCTATTAAACTTAATAGGCTCTTAAGGTATTAGAATTATCTTAGGTTTTATGCAAAACTTTACTTTCCCTAGCTCTACCTCCTTTTTTTATAAGAAGAGTAGAGTAACTATACTTAAGGTATTATCTATCTATAATCTTATTATTCTAAAGCCTTTATACTTATTATATATAATAAGTAGGCATAGATTATATATACTAGTTTCTATCCCTAGCTTTTTAACATAGTAGTTATAGTATATCTTAAACTAGTAAAGACTTATTTCTACTACACTATATAGGGGTTATATAATCTGCAGAATAGTACCTAGGGGAAAGAATACCTTAAGCTCCTTAGGTAGTTATACGTAAAGTGTTCTTAATAGCTTATTCTTAGATTATATATACACCTAGGTAATATCCTATAATTCTAGGTGTATATTATATAATACTTAGAGAGAAGTAGTAAGTATAAGTAGTAGTTACTAGCTTATTCTCTAAATAGTAGGAGACTATATAAGGATCTCCTCTTTTCCTTAATTAGAGTAGCTAGTAAACACTAGCCTTAATTTCTTATATAGCTAGGTAGACTTTCTTTTTACCTCTTATATAATTCTTATATTAAAGATATGCCTCTTATAGATAGTAATATTATACTATAAGACTTTAAAGGTGCTATTATTAAAAAGGGCTTCTATCTCTATATAGTCTGCCTCCTTAAATAGTTTCCTAGAGTAGTAATTACTTCTTCTACCCTAAGCTTTAGTATAAGCTTAAAATTATTCTCCTCTTTCTATATAAGGAATATCTCCTTAGGCTTATCTTTTTAGTCTTTCCTTAGCCTACCTCTTTATTATATAAAAAGGGCTTTATAAACTATAGGTACTAGCTTATTAAATTCTTCTCCTTTATTAGATATTTATTTAGGAGGGGATAGGGTAGTCTCTATATAATAGTAAGGCTTTATACTAGTTACCCTAAAGGTTACTAGTCTATTGTTACGAACCTGATGGAAGGGGCACGGCAAGTCTAAGTAGCAAAGTGATTATGGGGATCACCTTAAGACAGTCAGCAAGAAGGTCAGCATATTAGGACCAATGGATGACGCCACCCCACAGGGCACGTGATCCTACACGCTTGGCGGAAGATTAGCGTGAGACAATATCACGTGTGTCCTACAGTGTCCTATACAATCCCACAGAGTACTACGCTTAGGATAACATAGGATCCTGTAAGATAATAGGACATTAGGATTATTATGTATATAATCTTAGGCAATAAGCTCCTACAGCTTATTATGTTTAACCTGAATAATAGGAAGTAATACATTATTCTTACTATCTAACCTTCTTGATACTCTTTACAGAAGCGCACTCTTACTGTCTTAGTACTAAGTACCCCTGTCCACGTTCCTCTAACATTCATACTCAAGAACTAACCCTTGCGTTCTGACACCAGCTGCTTTATATTATAGCCACTTAGATCCTTACACTTTAAACACCTTAAATATAAGTGACATGAACATAGACACTCCTAAGTCCTCCTAGGCTAGAGGTAGCAGCATTCAAGGCGCCTGACCTGACCTCTACTATGGAGACAGGGCCAAGCTTGAATCCTGGCTACTCTAATGGGACTGATACTTCCATATCAATAACCGCGTTAAAAAAGTTAACCAAGTCATGCTAGCATCTACCTACATGAGAGGGGATGCTAAGAAGTGGATTGCACCCTTTATTAAGAGATATATAGATAAAGGAATTAATAATAATGTTAATAACAAATTAATAGAGAGCTAGGACTTGTTTAAACCTAAGATCAGACAAGTTTTCTTGCCTATTAAAGAATTAGTCATCACGGAACAAAAGATACAGAACCTCTAATAAACTTGTTCTGCTACAGACTACACGACTTAATTCTAGCAGTGCAAGGAACATCTTAAATGGGATGAATGGGCGCTAATGCGTATGTACTGCTAGGGACTTAAGCTAGCTGTACAAGCTAAGCTTATAAGAACTAGTTACTGTGTTAACTCCCTTAATAGCTTGATTGAAGAGACTATCTATCTTGACAACAAACTCTACGAGCTTGCGCTTGAGGAATGAAGCTATTCTAGGATAACACCTATATAGGATATTAACCCCAGACGTTATTAAAGGACTTAACCTAACTAAGGGCAACAACAATAACTATACAAACCCTAACCCTAGGGCGTTTACTAAACTTATAGCTACGAGCCAATGCACATTAATAATATAGTAAAAGGCAAGCCTAAGAAGAATTATAGGAAAAAGTAGTTTAATAATAAGAAAACAATCACCTGCTATGCTTATAGCAAAGAAGGCTACATAATCAAGGACTATAGATCTAAGAATAAAGTTGTTTGCTAAATTAACATAGTAAGCTGCAGGACTCCCTAGGAGACCATAGATGACAAGTGGACTGTGCTTGACTCACTTACTAAACTAGACGTAACGGACAGGACAACGCCTATTCCTAAAGTCTTAACTAACCCCTTAGAAATGCCTAAACAATACAACTAGAAGGAAGCTCTAATTAAGCTATCTGAATCTGAACTTAAGGACCCTAAAGAAGAAACAATGCTTAATACATTAAAATAGGCCTAAGAAAGGATAGATTAAGTTAACTAATACGCACGATTAAAGAAATACCTATCTAACGTATAGGAACTAGTAGAAGAACTAGAGTATTAACTTATTAAGATAAAAACGCTAAAATAACAAATTATTAACGTTAAACAAAACCTCTACTAGACTAGAAAAGTAGCCTACTACAAAAAATATAATTAAACAAACCTAAAAGTATAAATAGACATGTTAGAAGAATGTCTCTAGGAAATCATTAACGCCCTTAAGAAAGACAACAATCGTAACGTACTAATACTAGTACTTAACTAAGAAGAAGAATTAACACGAGCTAAGAAAGGCCTACTCTAACAGGAAACCTTAGACACTAATAAGTATGATTCTGCCAAGGAATACCTTACTAAGGATAAGAAGGCAGAAAAGTTTAAGTCTAGGCACTAGAAAGCCTCACCTTTCGCGCACGACACACAATGGAAGAAGCACCATAATGCTATTTAGTAAATATTCTAGGAAACACAGGAAATCTAGACCTATCTTGTTAAAAATCAGAAGGAACTCCAAGAGTGAGCCAGAGGAGCTGCCTAGAGTGTCCTGTAGGTAACACAAGAGTTAAGAAAGTTAGGAAACCCTAAATAAATAGCTAGCGCTAAAGCTGCCTTAGCAGAGATTTAAGAAGAACTTAAGGAACAACTTACCTATAAAGAATACTAACAGTTACTACCCTAAGAAGAACTAGAGGAGCACTAGATAGACAAAGCTGTAGAACAATACTAGCAGTAACAGGCTAAGGCAACTATGCAAGCAGAACCACGATGGTATAAAGAAAAAGTACAGTCTGCACGAAGGGAGAAACGCTAGAGCGCATAACGTGGCTAGAGCAATACTCTACTAAGTTATCTAGATAACTAGTAGAACCTATAATATAGAATTATATCCTAGAATTTATATATGCATAACTAGTGTGTAGTACATTATTTAGACAAAATTAGAGTAAGCTATTTCCTACACAGGTTCGCCTGGTGTACTAACTAAGCTTATAACTGTATAGACGAAACTTGCCCTAAGCACCTTTAGGACAAATGAACTAGCAGCTACTTTCTAAATCTTAACAACCCTAACGCAGTGATACAGATGCAGTTAGTAGTTAACAGAAGCTACTATAACTAAGACTAGCATACCTGCCTTAACTCTAAATATGAAAAGCACGCTAACGTAAAAGCACTCTACAGATATAGAGATTAGACTTTTTTAGGGAAACATCTAGCCCTAGGATTAAAGGACGATCTATTTGTTTAGTTAACCCTGCAGGACTCATTAAGCTCCTAGTAGAGCTAAATGGACTCTGCCTAAAGGCGATAACTAACTCTAGATGTCAAGGAAACTTTGTATCCGCGCGCATAGCAACCTTAGCTAGACTAAAGTTACTAAGGAAACAAAGCCCTTACCCTGTAAATGTTATTAACAGCAAGAATATGCTAGGCTAACTAATAATTAACTAGGAGGTCAAAGGGTTGAAGCTAAAAGTCTAGAATCACTAGGAAATCATAGGCCTAGACGTGTTAGATAACATGTCACACGACTTGGTGCTAGGTTTGCCTTAGCTAATAGAGCATAACCTATAAATTAACTGGAAGTTAAAGAAACTCTAACTTAAGTGCTGTAGGAATAACGCAACTACAAGCTAGCCTGCGCATTAGCAGCAATTAATAGCAGATAAGAAGACGATTGGTTATATCGCTTCGCACAAGGACGTCCTTACGAAACAAGGGTCTGACTCTGTAGATACTAACAAGAGTCCATTAGGTTAATAAGCAAGAGTATTAGAGAAACGCGTAACTCCTAAGATCTCTACTAAGTATAAAGAATTCAAGTTACTCTTTTAGGAAGAGACAAGTGCAGCTGCATTGCCTAAGCATAAACCCTAGGATTATAAGATTATCCTACAGGAAGGAAAGCAACTGACTTTCAGACCAATCTACAGACTATTAGAAAAAGAACTTAAAACGCTGCAAGATTACATTAAGGTAAATCTTAAGAAAGGATTTATTAGACTATTAGAATCCTTAGCAGGCTATCCAATTCTCTTTATACTAAAGAAGAATAGCAAGCTACAACTATGTGTTAACTACTAGAAACTTAATAACATAACGCTAAAAAATCAATACCTACTACCTAACATCTTAGAGTTAAGGGATTAACTAGCCTATGCAAAGATCTTTATAGTATTAGATCTAAGAGGCGCGTACAACCTCATACGCATGAAAGAAGGCAAAGAATAGAAGACAGCGTTTAGAACACGCTATGGACACTACAAGTATACAGTGATGCTGTTTAGTCTTACTAACGCCCTAGTAACATGTTAAGCACTTATTAATAATATATTAAGAGAATACTTAGATATATTTGTTATTGTATACCTTAACAATATCCTTGTGTATTTAAGCAACCCTTAGGAGCATGTTAAGCACGTAAGGAAAGTACTAACTGCTCTTGGCTAGTATAACTTACGCCTTGAACCTAAAAAATGCGAATTTTATAAAGAAGAAGTAGAGTTCCTAGGATGCACAGTTAGCATCTATGGAGTTAAGATAAGCGAAGATAAGATTAAGGTAGTTAAGGAATAGCCTACACCAAAGACTGTTAAAGACATTTAGTTATTCTTAGGATTTGTTAACTTTAATTAGCAATTCATCTAGGACTTCTCTAAGAAAGCACTCCTGCTGATAAAGCTTACAAGAAAAGAATAAGCTTAGGAATAGAAGAAGGAACAAGAAGAGGCATTTAACAACTTAAAAGAAGCATGTATAGCACTACTAGTGTTAGTACCCTTCTAAAGCAGAGAACTATTACACTTTAAAACAGACGCTTTAGACCTTACAATAGGTGCAGCCGCGAAACAACTACAAGACAGCAAATGGCACCCTATCGCGTACTATTCTAGGAAATTTACAGCACCTAAAGAGAATTACAATATACATGATAAAGAATTGATAGCTGTAGTAGATGCATTTTAGCATTAGAGGATCTACGCAGAAAGCTGCTTAGACCTTAAGGTCTACACTAACTACAAGAACCTAGTAAACTTTACAATAACTAAAACCCTTAATTAAAGACAAGTATAATAGGCAGAGCTTTTGGGTTAATACAAGTTTAAAATCATCTACACACTAGGGAAAGATAACAGCAGAGTAGACGCGCTTAGTTAATGAACTAACATCACTAGAACAAAGAACATTATCAATAATGCGATCCTTAAAGTTAATCTAGATAGATTATTAGGACCTGCTAGATCAATTGGCGCAGTACTTACTATCGTACCTGAAGTACCAGGAGAACTTTAGGAAGCAGTTATTTAAAGCTACCACGACGACCCTGTACACAGTTACCCTAGCATTTAAAGAATAATAGAACTTATCTTAAGGAACTACTAGTTTAGCAATATAAAAGAAAAGGTTGCTAAGTTTATCTAAAAATGTGCAGACTGCTAGAAAAATAAACACAGTACCCACGCACCTTATAGCAAGATGTAAGCACTTGAGCTGCCTATAGCACCTTAGGAAGACATCTCTATAGACTTTGTGATAGACCTACTAATGTTAAGAGATCCTGTAACAGGATTCACATATGATGCAATTATGCTAGTAATTGATAGATTTATAAAAGGAGCAGAGTACGTACTATTTAGAAAAGACTTCATAGCAGTACAGCTAGCCTATGTCTTTTACGATTAAATTATTAGGTATTACAGAATTCTAAAATCAATCATCAGCAACAGAGACAAGCTCTTCACGTCTAACTTTTGGACTGCGCTTCTCGCTGCTATTAGAATACAAAGAAAATTATCCACAGCCTTTTATCTAGAGATAGATGGACAAATAGAATAAATAAATTATACTATAAAAGCCTACCTAAGGATATATGTAAACTAACAACAGAATAATTAGGTTTTACTATTACCTGCTGCGCAACTAGCCTATAATAACAAAGTATTAGAATCTACAGGAAAATCACTATATTTTGCTAATCATGGAAAACACCTAAACCTGTTTACAAGGACACTACTGTTACTAAAAACAGAAGCAGCTATACTTATAGCTAAAGAATTAAAGAAAGTTTATAAATAAATAAGCTAAGCACTTAAGACTGCTTAACGCAACAGCATTTTACATGTTAATAAAAAGAGAAAAATAGCACCTTAGCTAAAAGAGGGGGATAAAGTGTATCTTCTTATAAAGAATCTACGCATAACATGACTAAACAAGGGTTTAGATTACGTTAAAGTTAGACTATTTTTAATTAAGAACTAGAAGGGACTAGTTATATACACACTTAACCTTCTACCTAACGCTAGAATATATCCTAGATTCCATATCAAGATGTTAGAATATGCTAACCCTTTAACTCTATTGTAAACAATATTCTATTATAAACTACAGGAAGAAAATAAGTTTAAAGTTAAAAAAATAATAACACACTAAGGAATCTAAGGCAATAAGGAGTACCTAGTCAAGTAGTTAGGATACCCTGACTTAGAAAACACATAGGAACTAGAAACAAACCTTACAAATTATTAACAGTTGTTAATATGGTATCGTGCGGAGCGACTAATAAGTTATTAAAACCTAGGTTGTCTTCTAAAAGGGATGGCATGAATGCACTCTAGTCAAGCGCTAAGGTCCTAGGCATCATACTATCCTCTAGAAGAGTCACCTTGCAATTAATCTCTTCCCTAGCCTCTAACGCTTCAATTTCCTCTACATACTTCCCTAACTCATTAATCTATTGCTGCTTATAATGTTTTAGCAATTTCTTTTGTTTGCAAAGACAATCTTTCTTTCCCTACACTGCTAGCAATGCGTTAAGCGCTGCCGCCTCTGCTGCGTTAGCCTCTGATTCTTGTTGTTCTAAGCGAGCAAGCTCCTTGTCTAGCTTTAAGAAATCTAGAAGAGGAACTTCCACTAGCACGCACGCCTTCACACTATTTCTATAACAATTTCTACATTCTTTCTTTAACAATAACATTTAATACACTAGACCCTTCTTTGCGCAATATTAATAGGTAACTATTGCGAGTTAACTAATACTGTTTATACGATCACTAACAGAATGACAATAAGCAGTACTACAGGAAATCATTTAGTTAGTTCATAAGGACATGAAGACAGGAAGAGGGGGATAGTGTTACGAACCTGATAGAAGGGGCACAGCAAGTCTAAGTAGCAAAGTGATTATAGGGATCACCTTAAGATAGTCAGCAAGAAGGTCAGCATATTAGGACTAATAGATGACGCCACCCTACAGGGCACGTGATCCTACACGCTTAGCAGAAGATTAGCGTGAGATAATATCACGTGTGTCCTACAGTGTCCTACACAATCCTACAGAGTACCACGCTTAGGACAATATAGGATCCTATAAGACAATAGGATATTAGGATTATCATGTATATAATCTTAGGCAATAAGCTCCTACAGCTTATTATGTTTAACCTGAATAATAGGAAGCAATACATTGTTCTTACTATCTAACCTTCTTGATACTCTTTACAGAAGCGCACTCTTACTGTCTTAGTACCAAGTACCCCCGTCCACGTTCCTCTAACATTTATACTCAAGAACTAACCCTTGCGTTCTAACACCAGCTGCTTTATATTGTAGCCACTCAGATCCTCACATCTATTCTCTATCTTAATAACTATATCCTAACCTTTAATAGCCTATAGTTTATATAGGCCTGTCTACCCTTTATTCTCTCTCTATACTAGGATTTTAGACTTAAAAGGGAGATTAAGGATATTCTTAGAGGTTACTCTATTCCTAGTATTTAGGGCCTTATTTACTTTATCCTCTATATATTCTACTTATAGTATTACTTTAGCCTTTTATATAGTAAGGCCTTATATAATAATATCTAAGGAAGAGGGAGAACCTTTATTAATCTTTAGGTATACACTAAATACTAGGAAGGTTAGTAGTAGGCTATATAGTCTAGTATTATTATTAATAGCCTTAATAGCTATCTATAGGATATTTTTATTATCTATAGATTACTATAGTTCTATGTAGAGGATATTAAATACTCTTCTAAGTAAGCTATATACATACTTAATCTTTCCTATAGCCTAGTAGGCTTCTACTAGTATCTAGTAACACTATATACTAATAATCTTTATATAAGCTTAGAAATCTTCTATAGTAAAGTTTATACCTAAGTTATAGATTATCCTATCTAGTAGACTTTAGTAGATATTAATCTAGTATTTGCAAAGGGCTTCCTAGGTGTCTTATATAGATATAGATTTTAAGAAAGTAGCTGCCTAAAAGGAGGTATCTATATTAATTATATAAAGGACATTCTTCTTATTAATATATATAGTATTAATAATAATCTTATAGTTAAAGAAGACATTATCCTTAATAGAGAATTTAAATCTCTAGGGGGCCTTACTATATAATTAGTAATAGTAACAGAACTTCTTAATCTTCTCTAACGCGTAATAATTAATATTATAGCCTACAGTTATAAGGAGGGTATATAGGCACTCTATGTAAGAATAGCTAAAGTATTATTAAAGTCTCCCTATTTTACTCTTAGTAAAGAAAAGGGATACTTTACCTTTACTTAAGTTAAAGAAGGAGTATTCTTACTTTTATATAATAGGAACTATTATACTATCTTTCTATATAATTATATTTAATATATTATTAAAGTATACCCTAAGTCTATTAGTATCTGCTAGGCTTAGTAGGAAGGGGGTAAGAGTATCTAGGATATAGTACGTATTTATACTAAGTAGATTCTTAATCTACATAGTACTAATTAATCTACTTATGTTCTAGCCTTTAAAACTAATACTTATAGTATTTAGAGTCTAGTTAATCTTTATATGGGGGTATTCTTAGATATAGGTAAAGGCCTAAGCCTTACTAATAGTAGATACTCTTATAGTACCTATATCCTATAATTCTCCTAAGTACGTGTAGCTATACTAGTTATCTAGAATAAACTATTAAGCCTAACCCTTATCCCTAATACTATAGATATCCTTACTAGTTACATAATATAGGAATAATAATATAGTTAGGAACTAGATTATATATTAATTATCCTAGTTATCTTCTTCCTTCTAGTTATAGGAGCTATTACTCTTATTACTATTATCCTCCTATAGCAGTTTAGCCCCTTTAAAGCTTATAATATACGCCTAAACTATATTATATATAAGGATCTAAGTAGCTATAATGTAAAGTAGCTAGTGTTAGAATATAAGGTTAGTTCTTAAGTATAAATATTAGAGGAACGTAGATAGGAGGTACTTAGTACTAAGATAGTAAGAGTGCGCTTCTATAAAGAGTATTAAGAAGGTTAAGTAGTAAGAATAATATATTACTTCTTATTTAGTAAGGTTAAATATAATTAACTATAAGAGTCTATTATCTTTACTATATACTATACTATATAAGAGTTAATTAGTATAATTAGTATAATTAGTACTATTAAGTAAGCTAAGCAACTAATTACTAAGCATTATTACGTGACCTATTATTCTGCTTAGTGCACTATCCCTAGTAGGGTTTAGCAGTTCTAGTGCAGCCTTTGCAATGCAGGTCTGCAGGGCAAGATGATAACACTATCCCCCTCTTATTCTAGCGCTGTCCTTAGTACTATTAAATGTAACGCAGGTAATGTTTAGTCCCTTATCTAACTAGTTTTGTAATACCTAAGTAACTATAAGTGTCTAGTACTATTTATTATTGATATCTTTATAACTTTATTAAATCCGTTAGTAAAACTATAGTTTAGAAGTGTATAACTTGCGTTAAGTATAACTAGGTGTGTAAGGTTAACATTTATTTAGGAAAATGTAGTAAGTGTCTACGTTATAGCTAGTAATATAATATAAAGGTTATAGAGTTAGAGTTTAAATAGCTAGTTATAGAGAAGGAAAAGCTATAGAAGTAGATAAAAGAATTATAAGAAGTGCAGGAAGTAGTAATAAAAGTATATAAGAAAGTATTAAAGGAGCTTTATATAGCTTAGGCTTTGTTACAATCCCTGTATTAGCCCTGAAAATAACCTATAGGAATAACCCTAGAAGCGCTGGCCTAAGTAGCAACTACCTCTGATAGCAGTTATGTGACTGATAGCTCTGCGCGCAACTATCATGACTACTAATAGTTCACGTGATAACTATCGCTTGCGATGCTTACGACTACTAGAACTATTATAATAAGTATATAGTGTTAGGCAATAAGCTCCTATAGCTTATTATGTTTAACTTACCTTACTAAAGGAAGCAATACATTGTTCTTACTACTTAACCTTCTTAATACTCTTTATAGAAGCGCACTCTTACTATCTTAGTACTAAGTCCCTCCTGTCTACATTCCTCTAATATTTATACTTAAGAACTAACCTTTACGTTCTAATACTAGCTGCTTTATATTATAGCTACTTAGATCCTTATACTTTAAACACCTTAAATATAAGAAATATAAACATAGACACTCCTAAGTCCTCCTAGGCTAGAGGTAGCAGCATTTAAGGCGCCTAACCTAACCTCTACTATAGGGACAGAGCTAAGCTTAAATCCTAGCTACTCTAATAGGACTGATACTTCTATATTAATAACTGTGTTAAAAAAGTTAACTAAGTTATGCTAGCATCTACTTACATAAGAGGAGATGCTAAGAAGTAGATTGCACCCTTTATTAAGAGATATATAGATAAAAAAATTAATAATAATATTAATAATAAATTAATAGAGAACTAGAACTTATTTAAACCTAAGATTAGATAAGTTTTCTTACCTATTAAGGAATTAGTTATTGTAGAACAAAAGATATAGAACCTCTAATAAACTTGTTCTACTACAGACTATATAACTTAATTCTAGTAGTGTAAGGAATATCTTAAATAGGATAATTAAGCACTAATGTATATATACTGTTAAGGGCTTAAGCTAGCTATATAAGCTAAGCTTATAAGGACTAGTTACTATGTTAACTCCCTTAATAGCTTAATTAAAGAGACTATCTATCTTAATAATAAACTCTACGAGCTTGCGCTTGCAGAATAAAGCTATTCTAGGATAACCCCTATATAGGATATTAACACTAGACATTATTAAAGGACTTAACCTAACCAAGGGCAATAATAATAACTATATAAACCCTAACCTTAGGGTGTTTACTAAACTTATAGCTATAAGCTAATGCACATTAATAATGTAGTTAAAGGCAAGCCTAAGAAAAACTATAGAAAGAAGTAGTTTAATAATAAGAAAATAATCACCTGCTATACTTATAGCAAAGAAGGCCACATAATTAAGGACTATAGATCTAAGAATAAAGTTATTTGCTAAATTAACATAGTAAGCTACAGTACTCCCTAGGAGACTATAGATAATAAGTAGACTATACTTAACTTACTTACTAAACTAGACGTAATAGATAAGATAACGCCTATTCCTAAAGTCTTAACTAACCCCTTAGAAATGCCTAAATAATATAACTAGAAGGAAGCTCTAATTAAGCTATCTAAATCTAAACTTAAGGACCTTAAAGAAGAAATAATGCTTAACGCATTAAAATAGGCCTAAGAAAGGATAGATTAAGTTAACTAATACGCATAATTAAAGAAATACTAATCTAACATATAAGAACTAGTAGAGGAACTAGAGTATTAACTTGTTAAGATAAAGATATTAAAATAATAAATTATTAATGTTAAATAAAAACTCTATTAGACTAAGAAAGTAGCTTACTACAAAAAATATAACTAAATAAGCCTAAAAGTATAAATAGACATGTTAGAAGAAGGTCTCTAGGAAAATATTAACGCCCTTAAGAAAGATAACAATTGTAACATACTAATACTAGTACTTAATTAAGAAGAAGAATTAACATAAGCTAAGAAAGGCCTACTCTAGTAGGAAACCTTAGATACTAATAAGTATAATTCTGCTATAGAATACCTTACTAAGGATAAAAAGGTAGAAAGGTTTAAGTCTAGGCACTAGAAAGCCTTACCTCTTACGCATAACACATAATAGAAGAAGCACTATAATACTATTTAGTAAATATTCTAGGAAATATAGGAAATCTAGACCTATCTTATTAAAAATTAGAAGGAACTCTAAGAGCAAGCTAGAGGAGCTGCCTAGAGTGTCCTAAGGGTAATATAAGAGTTAAGAAAGTTAGGAAACCTTAAATAAATAGCTAGTGCTAAAGCTACCTTAGCTAAGATTTAAGAAGAACTTAAGGAATAACTTACCTATAAAGAATACTAACAGTTACTACCTAAAGAAGAATAAGAGAAGCACTAGATAAACAAAGCTATAGAATAATACTAGCAATAATAGGCTAAGGTAACTATGCAAGCAGAACTACAATAGTACAAAGAAAAAGTACAGTCTGCATAAAAGGAAAAACACTAGAGCGCATAACGCAGCTAGAGTAATACTCTACTAAGTTATCTAGATAACTAGTAGAACCTATAATATAGAATTATATCCTAGAGTTTATGTATATATAACTAGTATGCAGCATATTATTTAGATAAAATTAGAGTAAGCTACTTCCTACACAGGTTTACCTAGTGCACTAACTAAGCTTATAACTGTATAGATAAAACTTACCCTAAGCACCTTTAGGATAAATAAACTAGTAGCTACTTTCTAAACTTCAATAACCCTAACGTAGTGATATAGATGTAGTTAGTAGTTAATAGAAGTTACTATAACTAAGACTAGCATACTTATCTTAACCCTAAATATATAAAGTATGCTAATGTAAAAGCACTCTATAGATATAGATTTTAGACTTTTTTAGGGAAATATCTAGCCCTAGGATTAAAGGATAATCTATTTATTTAGTTAACCCTGTAGGACTTATTAAGCTCCTAGTAGAGCTAAACAGACTCTACCTAAAGGCAATAATTAACTCTAGATATTAAGGAAACTTTATATCTACACGCATAGTAACCTTAGCTAGACTAAAGTTTCTAAGGAAATAAAGCCCTTACCCTATAAATGTTATTAATAGCAAGAATATGCTAGGCTAACTAATAATTAACTAGGAGGTTAAAGGGTTAAAGCTAAAAGTCTAGAATTACTAGGAAACCATAGACCTAGACGTATTAAACAACATATCACACAACTTAGTGCTAGGTTTACCTTAGCTAATAGAGCATAACCTACAAATTAACTAGAAGTTAAAGAAACTCTAATTTAAGTGCTGTAGGAATAACGTAACTATAAGCCTACCTACACATTAGCAGTAATTAATAGCAGATAAGAAGATAATTAGTTATATCACTTTGCATAAGAACAGCCTTTAAAGCTATAAAGGGTTCTACTTTGCAGATACTATTAAGCATCTACTAGATTAAGAAGTAAAAGTGTTAGAGAAACGCGTAACTCTAGAAATCCCTACTAAGTATAAAGAATTTAAGTTACTCTTTTAGGAAGAGATAAGTGCAGCTACATTACCTAAGTATAAGCCCTAGGATTATAAGATTACACTATAGGAAGGAAAGTAACTAACTTTTAGACTAATCTATAGACTATTAGAAAAAGAACTTAAAGAAATATAAGATTATATTAAGATAAATCTTAAGAAAGGATTTATTAGACCCTTAGAATCCTTAGCAGGCTACCTAATTCTCTTTATACTAAAGAAGAATAGTAAGCTATAATTATATATTAACTTCTAGAAACTTAATAACATAATAATTAAGAATTAATACCTATTACCTAATATCTTAGAGTTAAGGGATTAACTAGCTTGTGTAAAGATCTTTACTATATTAGATCTAAGAGGCGCGTATAACCTTATACGTATAAAAGAAGGCAAAGAATAGAAGATAGTGTTTAGAACACGCTATAGACACTACAAATATATAGTAATGCTATTTAGTCTTACTAACGCCCTAGTAATATGTTAAGCACCTATTAATAATATATTAAGAGAATACTTAGATATATTTATTATTGCATACCTTAATAATATCCTTATATACTGAAGTAACCCTTAGGAGCATGTTAAGCACGTAAGAAAAGTTCTAACTGCTCTTAGCTAGTATAACTTACGTCTTAAACCTAATAAATGTAAATTTTATAAAGAAGAAGTAGAGTTCCTAGGATGCATAGTTAGCATCTATAGAGTTAAGATAAGTAAAGATAAGATTAAGGTAGTTAAGGAATAGCCTACACTAAAGACTGTTAAAGACATCTAGTTATTCTTAGGATTTGTTAACTTTAATTAGTAATTTATCTAGGACTTCTCTAAGAAAGCGCTTCTGCTAATAAAGCTTATAAGAAAGGAATAAGCTTAGAAATAGAAGAAGGAATAAGAAAAGGCATTTAATAACTTAAAGGAAGCATGCATAACACTGCTAGTGTTAGTACCCTTCTAAAGTAAAGAACTATTACACTTTAAGATAGACGCTTTAGACCTTATAGTAGGTGCAGCTGCAAAACAGCTACAAGATAGCAAATAGCACCCTATCGCGTACTATTCTAGGAAATTCATAGTACCTAAAGAAAATTACAACATACATAATAAAGAATTAATAGCTGTAGTAGATGCATTTTAGTATTAGAGGATCTATGCAGAAAGCTGCTTAGACCTTAAAGTCTATATAGACTATAAGAACTTAGTAAACTTTATAATAACTAAAACCCTTAATTAAAGATAAGTATAATAGGCAGAGCTTTTAGGTTAATACAAGTTTAAAATTATCTACACACTAGGAAAAGATAATAGTAGAGTAGATGCGCTTAGTTAATAAACTAACATTGCTAGAACAAAGAACATTATTAATAATGCGATCCTTAAAGTTAATCTAGACAGATTACTAGGACCCACTAGATTAGTTGGCGCAGTACTTACTATTGCACCTAAAGTACTAGAAGAACTTTAGGAAGCAGTTATTTAAAGCTACTACAACAACCCTATACACAGTTACCCTAGCATTTAAAGAATAATAGAACTTATCTTAAGGAACTACTAGTTTAGTAACATAAAAGAAAAGGTTACTAAGTTTATTAAGAAATGTGTAGACTATTAGAAGAATAAACACAGTACCTACGCACCTTATAGAGAGATGTAAGCACTTAAACTACCTATAGCACTATAGGAAGACATCTCTATGGACTTTATAATAGGGCTCCTGCTATTAAAAGATCTAGTAACAGGATTTATCTATAACTTAATTATAGTAGTAGTTAATTAATTTATAAAAGCAGCAGAGTATATACTATTTAGAAAACACTTTATAGTAGTATAGCTAGCTTACATCTTCTATAATTAAATTATTAGATACTATAGAATCCTAAAATCAATTATTAGTAACAGAGACAAGCTCTTTGTATCTAATTTTTAGACTACGCTCCTTGCTATTATTAGAATATACAGAAAGCTATCTACTGCATAGTACCTAGAAACTAATAGGTAAATAGAAAGAATAAACTATACTATAAAAGCCTACCTATAGATATATGTAAACTAATAACAAGATAATTAGGTTTTGCTATTGCCTACTGCGCAATTAGCCTATAATAATAAAGTATTAGAATCTATAGGAAAATCACTATAGTTTGCTAATTATAGAAAACACCTAAATCTATTTATAAGAACTTTACTGTTACTAAAAACAGAAGCAGCTATTCTTATAGCTAAAGAACTAAAGAAAGTTTATAAACAAATAAGCTAAGCACTTAAGACTGCTTAACGTAATAGCATTTTACATGTTAATAAAAAGAGAAAAATAGCACCTTAGCTAAAAGAGGGGGATAAAGTGTATCTTCTTATAAAGAATCTACGCATAA
>MU006382.1:0-28465 GCA_010093695.1 Plenodomus tracheiphilus IPT5
CTGGTGTGCATCATCGTAGCGATCTCGATACTGCTTTATCTACTACATCGGTGTCACCAGAAGCGTAAAGTACCGCCGAGTGATGTCACGGAAGATCACAATAATAGTGTACGACAGCTAGCCGAAGGTGAACGTACTTGGTAGTTTAACACGAGATATGCTATAAGATATTATAATTGGCTAGGAAATCCATACAATATCAGGAACTTTATGGTCACGGTCATTCCTTTCAAGGGTTCTTAGTCACCTAGCCTGATTTTGGGACGGTGTCTTGTGATATGCGTGCTCTCAGCAATCACAATACTACAGAGTCATAGCTGTGCGGCAATCAATCATGCGCATAATTTTAGTATCATGTTAAATCCAGACGCTTAGTTTTAATATTCACAAGTCGCTATATGGATAAAACTCGTCTGATCTTATTGGACGTTTCCGGCACGCCAGGTTTTCAGCCAAGCATGGACGGACCTTGGATAGCTTCTCTGGCTAGAAACAGCACTTTGATTCAGAACATAGGGCCGTGAGCAGCCGGATGATTGGCGGTCTCATGGAAGCTGCACATGCAAGAGTAACGTTAGCAGAAATGAAGGCGATGTCCCAATGCCTTGACCATCATTCAAGATACTAGTTGTCCTTTGCAGCAGGGGAATTTGTGGGGATATAAGATCTAGTTTGCAACAACTGATGATGTTTAGATTTACTTTAAGATGACCCTTCTTCTCAATTGAGTTCATTTACTATTCCCCTCACCATCTTCTTCTTCCTCTTTTTTAATATAATTCAGCTCTTGAACTGCTCTTACAATTTGTGCTTCCTGTTCTAGAAACCCTGCTAGGTCTCGCCGAATCCAACTGTGACTTGTACCGTAAACAACATCCGGAATATAAGCTATGTGCCAAGGTTGTAGCGGACAGCCATTTTCGTTTTGCAGGCTCCGGAGGTGCTCAATCATATCGTTAATCTCATAGGGCCTATCAGCAGGACTTCTTGCTGGCAGATCTAGGTATAAGTTGAATGCTAGTACTGTATCAAATAGCGACGCGATATCAATTGGCCTAAGGAAGTAGTAAACATAGAGCAGAATGTGGTCTCTCTTAGAGATGATTGGTTCTGTGTCTGAGAAAGGCGAGGCCATATTCGTGTTTTACGATACACTGAGCGGAAGACTCTCTTTTCTAGTAGTGCCTTGAAGGTTTCTTAATACGCCCTAAGCACTAAAAGCTAGTGCATATAGGATTCAGGCTGATATTCACATGCAACATTCCTATTTTTCCTCAGGTGCATGCAGCGATTGTCATTCGTATTTGAAAGTGCAGTAAATGTGAAGACGGAGCCCTTCTTACTTTTCATGCGCTGATCGAACATATTCACTGCAGCCTCAGGACGACATTAGCTTTTGTCTTGGTGCCTAGCACTGTGGGCATAGCCCAAGGCAGAATGATTAAATTACTTGAGTTAGAGCTTTTCTTTCATGAAGTCTCTAGCGTATTGGCCGGGATATTGCTTGGGATTACGTGACCACAGTATATGTTAGCTCTATCCTCTGCCTCATAGTTACTCCTCAATCCATCCTCATTTCTATCTCCAATATAGACTTCCTATACTTCATACTACTACACTATCTCTTTTCAAAAGGAACTCATCCAACCAAAATGGCAATCATCAACGTTGACCACGAACCCTCGACAACGATACCCCCTTGCGGAGCCATAGACATCGACACAGCAGTCAAAGACGGGTACAAGCAACTTCCGGCTCTCCCATCGCCACTTCCTAAACCGCACCATGATTTTATGCACTGCAAGCCCTTGGAGCCACCCACCTACCGCAGATTCTCTGTCTTCACGGCTGGCAGCATAGAAATGGGCAAAGCTGTGCAATGGCAATCGCAAATGGCCACCATGCTCTCGCCGCTCCCTATTACTGTCAACAACCCACGTCGTGGCCACTGGGATCCCAATATCACACCTGAAGCCAAGGACGAAGCATTCCGCCAGCAGGTTGAGTGGGAGCTTGCTGCGCTAGAGCAGGCAGATGTAGTTTGTTTCTTCTTTGACATCAACACGAAGAGTCCGGTCACCTTACTTGAGTTAGGCCTCTGGGCTGCGTCAAACAAGATAGTCGTGTGCTGCAACCCAAAGTACTGGCGCTCAGGTAACGTGCATATTGTGTGCAACCGTTATAAAATCCCTGTAGTGAACACGTTTGCAGAGCTTGTTCTAGCGGTTAAGGAGATGCTCGTGCGAAAGGGCTTGCAGCTGGATTTAAATGGGGATCTTATCGGTGACAATGCGCATGTGGAGAAGCCTAGGCCAAAGAAGACGTCGGTCCTTGAGGCTAAGGTTGAGGATTTTGAAAAGCAGATTGCGGCGCTGCAGGTACAGTTGGGACAGCTGAAGGGTTAACAATTTGGCAGAGAATGTGGCGGAACTAAGATATAGCAATTGCTGCGGTGTCGCCAGCCATCACGTTGACACAAAGGCGCATTTATCAGCGACTGGATCAAGAAATTAGGGGTCACATTATCATGTTGCATTCTTATATTGTATGAAAAGTAGGGTAACGTTAAGTACTTTAGAATCGTATATAGACAGGAAAACAGTCTCTCCTACAATCCCATCAGGATGTTCAAACTGTTGAGAGCATTCCCAATTCGATCCGCTTTACTGAAGTGTCTCTCAGCCTATGATGTCGCAAAGCTCGACTTAGCCTGTGACGGTATACTGAGTCCTGAAGAGCGGGACCAATATCTAAGACCGGTGAATGACTTGATCTGGAATTTGGCAGAAATGTATGTGTTATTGAGAGAGGGGATGCAAATTCTCGTCCTTGGAAATGATATACACGCGCTGGAGCAAAGATTGCACAACACAGAGGAGTATGTTGCGAAATATGGACACAATCGGAAACTACACATTTTCCTAGTTGGAATGTTTCCCATCCTAGGAAAGAAACCTAAGACTTTAGCAAGAATGACTAGATTCAGTGTTGATGGTAATGTCTGCGCAAGTCGCACATTGAAGGATAATTATCAGTTAAGAAGGCTCCAAGCTAGTATGGGTCAGCCTCCTGATACGGGGAAGACGTTCACGATGTCTTTTAACACATCAACGGGTCTAAGCCAAAAAGAAGACAAGGGCCACTGGTTCCATGTGAAGGATGTACCTGATGCAACAATCGATCTGAGAATTTACGTGCCTTGTTTCGAGGATCGAATGTGGGACGAGATAAGACTTCCACCTATGGAGCTCTTACGGATGGCAGGAAATCTCTCTGTGAGCTTACGTTATCATGTGCTGAATTTAGTCAAGCTGTGCATTGGCACGCTTCACATTCAAAGGGCGCACTTGACCGCTGTTGGAATTGAAAAGGTCGATCGGCCATTACAGAGAAGGCTTCTCATCCGCTGCGGAGTTGTGCTTCTTGGCTACTTGTAATTTCTAGGTTTAGATCAAACGCAATAATTAATAAGTGGCTTCCACGGCTGTAATTACCTACTTAGCAATCCTTGTGATCTTAGTATTCATTTCTGGCACGCCAGGTTTTCCGCCACGCATGGGTGGACATTACATTCCAGGTGTAACTACGTGGATTAACTATGGGCTTCAGCCCAGTACTATGAAACAATGCCCAGGGTTGGGTCGTGACCCCTCGTCATCTCAAGGCAGAGTAATTAACTTAGTGATCATGACATTTTATGGCAGAATTGTCGTATCTTGCACCCCTTGGCTAGCCATTGACTGTGATGCACTAATCAGATCAGTCAAACTGCAGTCCCCAACCAGCTATCACATGGACCACGCTGCATAACGAAACAAATTCTGCTGCATCCTACATCTATTTGAGACTCCTCCCCTCAAATTGAGCTCAGTCAGTCCGGCCTTCTCAATCATTCTTCTTGAATACTTCTCGATACCAAGCCTTGGATTCCGTGCGCTACGCGAGACCAATGTCATACTCTACATTATCGATCGGAGTCTATGGGGACGGAGAAGACCCAAATCACCGCTCTACATTGGGGGTTTCTAATTTTCACCCCAGGGAACGAGGTTGGAAACCTCCTGCACGTACAGTTGATCTCTCTTCAAGGATTGATATACCAGTTCGAGGTTCGAAGTGGGCACCCACTAGAAAGCCAGACTTGTGAAGGGAGGGTACTTTTGGGTTACATTGAGTCGACAAAGTACAATCAGGTTGTGAAGATCATATCGGAAGAACCAGCACCACGAAATAACAAAGTGAGGACATCGTTGCTGTTGACTAAACGTAATTAACTCTGATTGCTGCAGGATCGGTGTCAAGACTGGATCCTTGAGTGCGTGATTGCACTCGAAGCCGAGGAGTTGCTCCTTGACGGTACCTCGAGTTGGGTGGCAGAAATCGTTGGGAAGCCTTCTAAGGACGTTGCAGCGGCGGTAGGTGACAGATGGACCGCAACGAGAAGATAGAGATTGGGGCGATTAAGTAGATGCAGATGTACATAAACGTCATAGCCCACTGTATCGTACGAGCGCTCGCTCAAGTTCTGATAGTAAGGCATAAGTATTGTCCGATATCTTTGGGATGATACGGTCAATCATAGAAGACCATACAGAATTCCGAGCGCGGAACTTTGCTTCGAAGTACTCACGTTCGGGTATACTGGACCCCGAAACTCCCATATCCACAATTGCCACCACATTCAATTGATCGTCAACGAGTATGTTGTCTGGGGTCAGATCTCCATGACAGAATACGGCGCATCCATCACCAAGGCGCTGGATTCTTTTTACCAGGTGCGCATCGCTGGCATCGAGTTCTCCACCAGGCCTCGAGTTACGAAGTGCATCGATAAGCCCGTTGCAGTAGTCTGTACGTGATCTGAAAGGGCCATACTCCCGGTCTGGCATCGTTGCGGCAGGCAAGTGTTGGAAAAAGACGTCGCGACATGCTTTGAAGCCCATAGATCCAAAATAGTCGCCACGTAGACCCATCCAGCTCGTGACAAATCCCGAAAGCTGTTTGGTAACCTTTTCCCTCTTTGCTTCGTCCAAGATATCCAAGACGTCGTGGAGCGGTTTTCCGATAATCCTGGACATGAAGATGTTACCAGAGCCATCCTTTTCGTAAGCCCCGAACACTTCCGGAACAGGTACATGGGTTGACGAGGCAACAAATCGCAAGGCGTCTGCCTCTGAGATCTTTACGTTGGGTCCCCTTTTGAGTATGCGGTCAGAGTCTTTCAAGTGCCATATCGATTTGTCAATCTTGTTCACGGCGATGTTTTGGGCCTTTGTCAAATCAATAACAGTAGTGAGGTCGGTATCAAAAATAATGGGCATAACGGGCTTTTCAGAAAAGAGTGCGTCTCTAACAGGGCAATCGTTAGCATAAAGGGAGATGTGGTAGAAACAAAGGTAGGCTTACTGTGTGGGAAGGGGTGGGGGAGGAGGGGGAGGACAAATGGGGGCCATGACAAAGGGGGGCTTGCAAGACCAATAGTGGGAATGTTATGGTGTTGCGGCAATCAAGCGACGCGCCGCTCAAAAGACCGAAAATTAGAAAGGGCGGGCGTGACGGTGTCTAGGACCCAGGATGGGGACAACGCACAGGCCACTCTAGGCGGCAGCGTGATGCTTGGAGGCTCGCTTAGGCTTACAGCGAGTCTGCTGCAGGGCTATGACTTCGCCTTGAGAGTGGCGCAAAAATAACGTTGCAGCTGCACGCTAGGGGCGAAGCTGCATTCGCTAGTGATTGTAGAAAAGATTCCAAAAGCCTTTTGAATCTTCTCTTTGCTTCATCAAGACAGATCAATGTGAAGATAGCGAAGATCATTTTCTGTAGCGCATTTGGATTGGTTGAAGGAGATAGCAAATACCCCGGCAATTATATCTAGTGTGCATAATTTTCAGGACACCGCATTATTGAGGGCTACAAGTTGCTTATGGCAATGTTGCAATATAGTAGCGCACTTGGAAACCTTTACTATGATATGTATATTCTAGACGCTAAAGAAGATGGTGTTGTTATGTTACAGGTAGCTGGAGGTTAGCGTAACAGAACACCTCCACTAACTAAATTACAGTATTTAATGTGGCCTCAAGCTCGCGCTTCCTGCATCTGCATCCTTGAACTTAGACTTATCGAAGATCAAAATGCGATACCAGTATTTGTTCATCCCAAGCGCGCTCTTAACCAACGCTTTCGCGCAAACACCAACGCTGTCGCTCCAGAACAATCGGGTCGAGCAGGCAGGTTGTGCGCCAAAGGTAGGATAGCAAGGCACTAGGCGATCGTGCTCACGACTAACGGCCAATTCAAGCTTCACTTCTGCTCAAACACAGCTTGGAGAAACTGTATCGCACCAATCACGTCTCCGAATCGCTGTGTCTCTACCGATCGACTCAACGACGTTGCTTCCATTGCCATCGAGTTAGGTCTATGCTGCCAATTTTATAGGTATGTCCATTCTTTCCTCCGATCGGCTATTATAGCCCTAACCATCTAGTGATGTTAAATGCCAAACTTTGTTCGGGGACAAAGCTTGGTATCCCGGCATGACAGAGATAACGGATACTTTTAAAGCGCAGGTAGGCAGCTACATGTGCAACAATGGAATTACATCTTCGATTTGCCCAGGTGCGGGTGCTGGAAACACGACTGCTTCGGGAACTCCCACCGCATCACCTACCGCATCGCAGTACATGGTATAAGCTTAGTCTTTTGGTGGTGGGGAACTAGGGAATTGTAGCCAGATTATTTCTTGAGAATAGAGTTGAATGGACAAGCCGCCTCAGAATAGGATAGATGCTACGTGCGAGTGGCCATCGACATCTGAACATAGCCATCGCTTTACCCTTTGTCATTTGTTAATGCAGCACTCTTGCCGCATGTTGCGCACAAACACCCTCCATTGGCAGAAAAAGCTCGCCCGTAATCTACCGTGATTTCCGTACCATCCCATATATCTCGTCGTGCCCGGAGTATCATTCTTGCCTTACCTTGTGTGATGTTTACGATTAGTTCCGCACATGGATCGCAAGCATGATTCACCAGTCTAGCCCAATTGCTCATTTCCTCGCAGTATAGTCGGCAAGTCATGCCTACATCAGGCCTCTCAAAGTCGACAGATCTGTACTGATCCGTGGGCCACTCTAGCGGTTTCACCTCACCAACCAACGATCGCATGTACAGAAAATCAGAAAAGCGGGCGTGGTGTTGAGGGTGGCTTTACAGCCTCAATTTCGTGGGGTGGTAATATTGCTGGGTTGCTCATTACGCGGCCACCTTACAGCTAGCGTGATCCCTTGCAGTGCACACATGTATAAAGCGTAGATTCCGCGTAGACTGCGTAGCGCTTCAACGTCGTGATTTCACCCCATGGCTGCAAGCGAGTGACGTCGCGTCCGCGGCCCTACAGTCAGCGACATTTTGATGCGGCCCCCTGGTACTCTTGCCTGACACGAAGTGTCTCTAACTTCAGCTATTCAGAGGTATAGTTTGAATAAGTGTAGTTATGGAGCTGCTAGGCGGAGATTTTGAAGCGAAAAAGTCAATGTGTTACCGAGGAATCGCCCGGGTACCACTGCACGCTTTGATGTTTGGGCACAAGATTGTGCTAGACAAACATCGGGATCTCTCTTGTGAGAATGTTATACGCTTAGAGAGGATCTATAAGCAAGTGGGCTGCTTACGGTTGCAAGAGGAGAATGTTATAAATGCTGTTATCAAGGACGATGACCTAGTTGCAGCACTGTCCTTGCACAGCATGTCATTAGATGACATTCGCAGCCTCCAATGGCCACAGGATGCACCCGCTCTGCAACTTGAGAACGTGCAATGCCTTTCTGGCATGCACCGCATTGAGGCGGCACGGCGTTTCCTGAACGAGAATGATAAATGGTGGATCGTGAGGCTATTCTCCCATGGTTAGTTAGAAGCGAATGCCTCCTTGCTTTCGTTGATGTGACAGCAGAAACCCCTGAGCCGGTATTGGTTCGTATTATTGAGTCGTACTCCAACGAACAGAAGCCTTCAGATGGCGAGATCTTTCGTAAGATTAGATTGTATCATCGAGGAAACGACCAAGAAGCCCATAGAATATGGTGGTCTCGCCTGGAGAAGTCTAAGCCTAAGGATTTACGGCAACTTCTCAGACGACCTTCACTTGCTGCTGGCTTTGATGCCTTGATTGACATGCCAGGGCTGTGGGCTAAACTGCAACTTGGAGCGCTTCACAGGCTCTTGGTGTTAAAGTGCGACGAGGTATGTATGCTTTCGACGCAACAAGAAATTCCCTAATCAGCATAGGAAATGACGCTTTACTTAGATCATATTGCAAGAGCGTGGAAGAGAATCTTACGCTGCGGTGACACGGTGTTGCCTTCCTCGGCTGTTGACGCCGTTACCGTACAAAGCCTTGAGCTTCTAGCTCCTAAGCACTCGGACAGTGACAAGAGCCTGGTTGTCGATCTCATGGAACGTGGAGAGATATTTCCCTCGCAGAATGACCGTAGCATACGAAATATCTTGGTGGAAAACATATGCGATTTTCCTGGCGTAATTCCGTCACTGTGGACCTTTTTCGAGACACTGAAGTATTTGGAGCCTCTCTGCGAAGCGCTTAGACAGTTACTGGGTGCGCAGATGAAATGTACAATACGGTCAAGCCTTACGGGACTCTTCTTCGCTCCTAGGAAGAACATGGTGCAGCTTAATGAGACTGAAGACATTGAAATCAAAGTGCCGCTCAGCCAGCGAGACGCAATGATGGTTGCATACACGGAGCTGTGGGCATTCTGTAGCCGTCACTTTGATGGCTTAACAGCGTCTACACCAAGAAAGGAAACAGGAGGACCCAAACCTCACGTGAAAGGACCTAATCCAGTTGCTTGGCAACACCTAGCAAAGTTCGCCCTATCTCGGGGTTTCCAAATAGCACACGCACAAGCCCTTGTAGCAAAAGAGGAACAGTATCATTCACAACTTGCTTTGGATTACCTTCGTAAAGCAAAGCCGATGTGTTTTAACTTCTCTAGTGCCCACATCCAGAGAGTCTTAACAGTGGTTCGATCAGATGAGAGTCTTGACGCACGCGAACTGGTTATACAGCTCCCGCATCTAAGCCTTGATCGGCGAAGTGGCCGCCCTTTTGAGCGCGACTTCATGGAAGAGAAAAAGATAACGTTCTTTTCACAACTGTACAGCGGTCCGCCATGTAAGGACTTAAACTTGAGACTTCTGCGTCACGATCTTTTCTCGTGCATTTTCGTCTCTATGGAACTCCAGGTATGTGATCCTCTGTGTAGCACAAGTCCTTGTTAACATGACACTAGACAACTGACTTTGGATTGCCAACTACTCCTGTCTTAATTCAAGACGTTATGGATGTTGACATTCCGCCTGAACCACCAAACCCAAATGCCCAGCATACTGAACTGCAATCAAGCTACGCACCGCTTCAGCAGGAACACCAGAGCTTGTTGACTCAGTACGAGACCCTCGTGAGCAAATCTGAAACACAACGCGAAGGAATAAATCATCTAAAGAATGAGAATGCAGAGATGAAAGGCCTTTTGGAAAAGTACACAGCAGAACAACAACTAAGCGACGCATACTACCGTGTCATGCGAGAACACGAAGCTTGCCAGCAAGTCAAAGAACAGCTCCAGGATTTGGTCTATCAATGGAAAGCGCAGTCAGAGGAGAATATGAAGCTTAAATCTACATGTACCGAGCTCCGACGAGAACTAGAAAACGCTTTAGATAATCAAACGCTGGAAATGGAAAAGATGATCCCAACAGTAGAAGAAGTACAAACGCCTGTTGCAGTAGAAGCCACGACCATGTCGGACATGGAATACAGCGACGACGAGTCAATTTCAGATGACCTGATAACATACACTTGGGCAGCAGGGTCCGATGATCGAAATCAGTATGAGATTTTCCTTGTTTATGCCATTACTAAAGAATGCAAATTGCAAGGTTATGGCTTTGATATAAGCCAAAGTATGGAGGAGGCAATACCTCAGATAACTAATTCACTACGCCAAGCTAAATCAGCATTCGGTAGTGAACAGTTTCATGCGATCACTGTCCTGGGGATGCATCTCATCAACACGGAGCCTGCCTACCTTTTCGAGTGTCTTGAGGCGAACCAGACGATATTTATCGGACGCAAGTCGGTGCTAGCAGCAACCGTTCCCGCTTCAACTGTACGGGCATCTTCTTCACAACCGTATCATTCAGTTGTAACCATTGAGCAGGCCGCTACCCAAGCTCTGCAAGAAGAACCTCACAGAAAAGTCAAACGAAAGCGAGGGGAGACTACTGGAGAGATCATGCTTAAACGACGTCGCATGGCTGGGCCTGAAGTAGCACCATCTACTCCAGGTATAACAGCCAAGGAAAGAACGCCTCTGGGAATCTTGAAATCTAGAACAGCTAAAAGGAGTGAACGCGCTGCTGCTGCCACTACGACAGCAGCAGAGCAGCAAACCTACGACCTTAACATCCCGAGCGGAGACTTCTTGTTTAGCTTCTAAAACACTAATGTATTGTCTATTTTTGATACACTTAGAGAGGATCTTAGAATTGAAGGATCTTGGAGCTAACAAGAAAACGTTTTACACAATTAGCCCAGATTTAGTTAGCAGGCAAGTGTGTGGACCGTGCGGGATGTAGTCGTGTAAGGCCAATTACTAAATCTAGGGATAAACTTTTCTACCAAGATCGTTTGACAATGCCTTAAACTATCATTATTGGCAGCTCCATAGTATCCCGCAAGGGATTTAGAGTTATGCGGGCGTCTTAGGAGCTAATGCAGAATGCTATAGGGATATATATTTTTACTAAGATTACTGCAATGCATGCCTTATTTAGCAGTATGCCGCAAGGGATGTGGGGTAAGGCGGGGGTCTTAAAAAGAGGCAACGCAGAATGCTAATCACATAGTGGCATGCCGCGGGGAATGCTAGTTAGAAATGAACCTTGCATACCCAATGTGGAATCGTCTAGACTTCTAACTAATCCATTGGCCTTACACGACTATATCCCGCACGGTTCATACGCTTAGGCTTAGCAATCAAGTGCAGTATTGTGATGCACCACAAGACTGTACCGCGTAGATTATGGCTCCTTTCTCTGGAGACAAGGCCTCTCATATAAAGTCACAACGTGAATCCTGCTATCTCCATTTTCTAATACAACTCATACCAAATATCTTGTTCTCATATTCATCAAGTGCCATCAACAGACCTTTTCCTCTTGATACCCCGAATTAATGCTAACACAGCCGGAGTACTTGACACTACAGCCTTACGCAAATCAGCTAACAGCCTGTGTTCATCTGCATCACCAACTTTACGAAGACCGGATTCCGTTAACTTTCTCTGAATCCAGTACTGCGCAAGGCTCACTACTGCATGCTCTGCTCCGTCGCGCCGAGACTTGTACCTCTGCAGCACACTATGAGTCTTATCCTGCGCGGTACCGACTTCCGAGGTGGCGTGAGGCTGCGTCTGGAGATTGGCAAGGTTGGCATGTTCAGAGCTCACAATACCCCCAGCTTGAGCTTCGACTTGATCAGCATCATGACCACTGCTTTCACTGAGATACAAGAGCGCTTCTGCAATGGTGGCATTGGCTTGGTATAGCTCGCGAGTGCTTGATACGAGTAAGTGGCAAGACGCTCCGCTTATGGTCTCTAGTGCGGCTCTGACAGCGGTGAAGTCGTCCGCCATCCCAATTCATCGATAACAGGATGTGGTAGCTTGGATGAGAGGAGCTGCCAGAGGGTGGTTATATATTGCCAGGCTTAGAAATCAAGTGCAGTATTGCGAGGTACCACAAAACTGTACCGCATTTGAATTGCGGCTGCCTTCTCTGCCTATGGTAGGCAAGGCTTTTACATAAATTCACAACGTGAGCCCTCCTGCTATCTGAATCTCCAAATACAAATCAAATCAAGGATTTGTTTGTATTCTTTAGGGTGCTAAAAAGGTCAAAGATATAGAGAACCCTATGCCTCGTTCGCGGCGGAAACGAGCCGTAATTTCCTATCGTGCTGAGCGCGGCGTTTGTATAGTACTCCAAGAGGGCAGGAGCGCATTGTACTGATGCGAACTTAGGATGTAGATGAGCAGTCACGGCATTCAAGAAGAACGGCTATGTAGACACTTGGTGATGCTCTTCGCTTGGACTATCTAGGTACACGTTCTGGAATTCCCAAACCACGAATGAGATTTGCGAGTTTATCGATGCTCCTTCAAGGACGTTGGAAAAGTTTGGCTTGTTGCTGCACTACTGTAAAGAGTACCTCCGTATTTACAGCCATCATGATGGTCTCAATGGACTTTGTGCAGGTAAGGTGCAGGAATCTGTACATGATGAGCAACGCGTTTTAGATGTTCGAACACGACTTACCCATGATTAACGCTAACATGCTCCAATAGTCTGCGGTTCGTATTCGCTCCAATGCACTGGGCTTGCGAGTCGCTCGCACTCGATGTTCTTTTTCTGAACCAACCAAGTCCAGAATCGTCGTAGCCAGGATATTCCAATCGAGGACATTGTAGTATCAGGTTCTCCCTCGACAGTGACAGCTGTGAAGGCGGCCCTCGGCCTTAAATGGCGCTCTAATGCTGCATTGTGCACTAATTAATGCCATAGTTCCTTTGGCAAAAGAGTGGATCCTGCCAGAGATCCTTCCAATGTGCGCCACACCTCGCACAGTGCTGGCGCAGGCACGCGCTGTATACGCTTGATACCATGGGGCACAGTACGCTAGCAGTATGCAAGCATCAGTTCTTAGTATCGTCGTCTTGAACTAGCGCTTTAAAATACTGCAGATCTGCGGCGTAGTGCAGGCTAGACCTTCCGGTGATTAGTCCAATCGATTTCACCGATTTGCCGAGGACCATGATTGAGAAACATTCGTGTTATGAGAGTAATGTATGCCTCTCCAAGTTGCTGCTACCATGCCGCATATCGTTCCGTGTGCCCTTTGCAATTACGCAGGCATTTCTCCGCCTTGAACGTGCAGCTTTCTAAAATGACCCTGTTGAAAGTAGTAAGACATATTGCACACAACGAACAATTGGTAGGACCGACTTCCCGCACTTGCATCTGTGTTCCGGCGCTTCCAGAGGGCGAGGGGAGATCAGTAGTAGCGCTGTATGGAAGGCCGGCAACTAGACACTAGAGGGCCAGCCTGATACCGGAGCGCCGGCAACTAACGAAATTCCGGTTAGAGCGCAGGGCCGTTTTGCCAAGTAGACTAACATTGCTAACGATCCTCACCACGCCCTACTTCCCAGGACTACAACTAACCAAGATTAGTATGTGACCAAGATTAGCATGTGAGCTATGCCACATTTTCCGTGCACAAATTAGGTTGCCATCTAACCATCTCACTTTCTCTACATAACTTGCCTTGGTGCGGCAACAATACTCCATGCCGTGCAGCTCAAGTTCACCACGGATGAGACTGATTCTTTCGATACCCTTCACGCCTGGCTGAGCCCTTTGCCGCGACAAATCTCTGCGCAGAATCTACTGTACTACCACACAAACCACTCCAGTGCGAAGATGCCGGCAGCAAGACACCCCCGGAACAGATGGGGCGTTGATCCATCAACTGTAAGACACACCATCTTCAAGGTGTTGTAGACTTCAAATGCTAACGCGTTGCAGCCGCGCCGTACACCACCGGTTGTAGACCTTACACAGGATTCTCCAGAGCCATCTAAGTTGCCACACAACCTGATCCCAATGCTGGCGGCAAGACAAGGTTCGGGGTATCAAGGGCAACACTCGGAGTCCCCAACATATTCCGATAGTCATGGGCCGCTGCAACGCTCAGAGAATCAAGAGCCACCGCAACGTGTGATTGTGCTTCTTGAACAAGCGCTGCTGCTTGCGCGCGCGAGAGAGTCCCATAATACGGCAGTCCAGCGTGACATTGGGGCACTTGAAAGAGAACACATTGAGCTTGAAGAGTCTTATGATCGGTTCAAGCAGGTGCACAGTAAAGACAAAACGCGGTGGGCGATGCAGGAGACAATGTTCCAAGAAGCTCTTAACAGACAAGAACTTCAGATAGGCATGCTTGAGGCAAGGGCTCATATCGGCGAAGAATGGCGAGTGCAGCTATTGCAACGAGACAAAACAATAGAGAGGCTCCGGAAATCTATCGCATCTAGGATTCTCAGCATAGGATCTAATTACTGTAATGGCTGCGGCAACGACATTGACACCTCCAATCTAGCTACAAGTGAATTGTACCTTTTGGTTGAGTGTGGTGCAGTAAGTCCAATTGACACCGCCTTTGTTTATATCGCTAACAGATTTCAGCCTCGGTGCAGTGAATGCCATCGAACCAAACCAAGATCATGCACACATCACTCCCCTCATACCGCGCAAGAGAGCCGCCGGATTTTTTCCCTCACGTGCCAAGTCTGTGAAAAACCTGATAATTTGCACCATCTGAGCTGCGGTGAGTCGTTCGCCAAGTTAACTGTAGCCACGCATTATCTAATCACATCTACCTAACAGGTCACACACACTGCTCCAGCTGTCAAGACAGCATAATAGCTGCAGCGGCAGGGGACAAAGACTATATTAAGTGTAGTATCTGTCGCCGAAGAATGCGTGTGTCCCCCCCTCCCCCCATCCTCACTGACCACGGTGTTTGATACCGTAGCGCGCCCACACAGGGGGGTTTGAATGTTGGTATAATTGTAAAAGATCCGCTAATGTCCTTCCATGGGTAACGGAAAACCACCCGTACCGCAAAAAGATCATTATTTTAGGAAGCTGCGCCTCTCCTCTACGCTCTCTGCTAATTGTAATGCAGCCATTCTCTTCGATAGGGACCTCTCACTACATAACCAGCACGTAGCAACAAAATACGACGTTTTGACTTCACTGTCGATCAATCCTGCAAGCGCATTTTACACCACACTAGCCGTACACCCTGGCTACAGCACGACTAAGGACGACAAACTTAACATCGGAGCATTTAGGATGTAGTTCTGATATGGAAGAAGAGATTCTGAAGCTAATAAATTATTTGGCTTTGGGGTGTTGTAATCTGGAGGCTCCCGGGCGGGGAGGTTTTGAGCGCGTCTTAGCGAGCTGGCTTAGCGCGCTTACGTGGTCGGTATCAGAGCATTAGTGCGCGGTACTGAATATCTCCGCTATGCCTGATCTGCGTGTGGTACGGCGCTCTTCTAGAAGCATCCATGGATAGTGGGCTATTTTTGGCAGTCGCTCTGTTAAGGGTAGGATCCGAACAAGATCTCTACACTATCTGTCATATCGTGAGATGCTTTTATGATATTTGCTTGCATTGAGTTACTGATTTAGCACCGCCACAACATGCTTTGGCGCTATCCCTACCCCAGACATCTGATCAAGAATCATCCAATCAGACAGATACCGAAGATGCCCCGAGGTAACGTGATACATCCTTGCCACAACCGGGGCTGAGTCGCCCTCGGGCCTTTGAAGGCGCGCTGCCGACAGAAGTCGCGCGTCAGTACATAGCGCAGTCAACGACTTTCACAGTCAGTGCTAACGACACATAGCGACGAAAACGAGGCAACCTAACCCGCAAAACGATCACTTACGCCTGTCGCACTTTTCGAAAGACCACATCCTGTCACTTGACGTACAAGCTCCATCCGTCTCGCCTGCATCCCACCATCCGCAGCGATCATATCTTTCACGCTTCACAGCTCAAAAGTTGCAGACCCCGAAGCTCCGAAGAACCCGCTCCCTTGATCAAAATCCTTTGCCTACTGCGCCTCACACGAGAGGACCTACGCGCTTCTCGCTCCACGCCCTAGTAGTATGAAATCATGGCCTCCGGAATGACGAAGGAGCACATCCAAGATCAATCGGCCTCGTCCTTAGACTATGACAGTCTCGAATTCCTTACGGTTGGCGGATCAGGGGTTATATATGCGATCGATGAGGAAAGAATTTTCAAAGAGTTTCACGAAGAGGGAATTGATGTTGAGCGTCGAGCACTCGAACGTCTAGGACGACATGTAAATATTGTGAGATGTTTCGGTGCAACACAAAAAGGCCTTATTCTCGAACGTGGTAGACCTGTCCGGATGGTAATTGGAGGAAGCGGAGCGAACCAGATCCCGTTGCATTTAAAGATTCGGTGGCTACATGAAGCTGCAGAGGGAACGCGATACATGCACGACAATGGCATAATCCACGCTGATACTGGATGTAACAATTGGATCATAGTTCAGGGGCATCTAAAGATTATCGACTTTGAAGGTAGTAGCATTGATGGAGAAGATGCAGGAGCCTGCTATGAGTGGTTCAGTTACAAGGAATCTTCACCAAGAATCAGCCGGAAAACTGATATTTTCGCATTCGGTTGCGCTATATACGAAGTCATAACAGGTAGACAACCATACGACGAACTCCATCCATTCGAGGATCGAATGATCCGTGTCCAAAAGCTATATGCTGAGAATCAGTTTCCAGACGTTGAAAATATACCGCTGGGTAAATTGATGCAGGGTTGTTGGAATGGTACCTTCAATTCTATGCATGAGGTTTTTCAGGAACTTCAAGCTAGCTTGCTAGCTACAAGGAAAGTAATTTGTGTTTACTGGTACGTGAAAGCGGTGTTCTTCAACGCTTTGAGGTCAATAAGGATTTTGCTCAGCGCGTAGAAATGTGCTGGCTAAGGGATGCTTTGTTGATCTATGGTGGATATGCATAAGGACTTTGCATGACATGGCATCCATCGTGGCCCCTTATCACATACTGTAGTTATAACCTTTCTGGCTGGCTGCTTAACCATGAAGATCATGCTGTTATACGATCAGTTGATTTCAGGTAGATGAAGCATATAATACAACTTACATCTTCATAACGTTCCTGTCCAACCGATATGCCTGAGTCTCGACAATACCTGCACGGAGCGTTTCTGTTGGAAGGTATATGGGTGCCAAGACTTGGGTCAAACACGGATTCCTTACACCTTGGTCCAGGCTTCGGAGAAGCTTCACATCTCTTATGAAGACGTTTTACAATCTTATGTTGAGCTGGTAATTGACATTGGGAATAAATAATATCTGCTGTAGTATATCGGCACATAGTGAAGAGACGTGGAAGCGGGTGGGAAAAGGTCAGGCTGGAGAGTGAGCGCTGAGCTGAAGACTTGGTTGCCCCGCAGTTCACCTGTGTATGTGCCTCTGCTATTGCGGTCTAGCTTGCACAGCCATAAGGCTGCGCAGCCACAGTTGAGTCACGCGCCGAGACTGTATTTAAATTACGCTGTAATGATTAAGTAAGCTGCTTCGGCCGTCTCACGCTAGCCGGATCAGTGCTCGCATTGATTGGAGATCCTGCGCCGAGTAGCAATATCCTATTATTTTGTGCACTACATCCGACACAAGAGTCGTAGGAGCATTATAACACTGCGATAAGGTTCTTAGAAGAAGGTTAATAATTTCTATGGGTTTTAATAGTCGTAAGTGGCTCATGGCGGCTCTGTCGTTGAGAGAGTCTGATGGACGACGAGAATAGGCTCTCCGTAGATCTGGCGCGACAGCAACCACGCGATGGTAATTTTTGTATGCGAAGGCCTAATTAGTTATCTTTGAAATTGCCTATAGCACGAGAATATCCTA
Source organism: Plenodomus tracheiphilus IPT5 (assembly GCA_010093695.1). NCBI lineage: Eukaryota > Fungi > Ascomycota > Dothideomycetes > Pleosporales > Leptosphaeriaceae > Plenodomus > Plenodomus tracheiphilus. Next base: position 17,643 of record MU006382.1, read on the forward strand.
TAATTATAGCAAATTATAGCGTACGCGCATAGTTTGAGTGGTGCAAAGTTGAATTACCCCTCCTTTTTTGCGCTACAGGTGGTTTTCCGTAACGCGTGGAGGGACGTTAGTTTCAAATCACTTATACATCTAAATATCTGGCCCACTGGAGCGTCTATTATAATGCGGACTTGCGGCATTGGTGATGCGTCTGCTCCAGACATCAGAGAGCACTTAAGTCGTCACTATAACGTTAGTCCGCCGTTGCAAAGATCTTTACGCTGAGCGTCATTGGTTTTGCGAGATCCTCCTTCGGGATGTGCCATGGAAAATTCTAGACTCATAGGCAGACGCTGCGGAGTGGTGCCTAAAAAGGGTTGGTTGCCAGTTAGCACCAGCTAATTGAAGATGCCACTTGATATAAGAGCATTCGTCCAGTAACGTTACGGAATCTTCTATTCATTCTCTAAGAAATTTTAAGACGTGCTTTCTGCTCAAAAGAAAGCGGCTCCCAAGCATTGCATACATGTACCTTGCCCAGCTGCACCTTCAAATTAATGTCAATCTGCCACCTTATTTTCATTCGCTCAAAATTACTCTATCGCCTTCGAAAAGAACGCACTTAACACCGTAGCTGCGTCATGTTTATCACTTACTGTTCACTGTGAGCCTTTGTGTCGCCACCCATTGTGTATGCAAACCTCGTTTCCCCAAGCTCTAACGGCCCATCTTCTACCATCCACTGGCAGGCATTTACTCCTGTTTGAGTCTCTCGTGTCCTTGGGTTAACAATGTCCCTTGGATTAGATGCGCCCTTCTTCATCACTACCTTCACCTTTCTGGGAGCTCTGAAATTTACTACCAAAAATATAAGAGCTTTCATCACTAGCCTTGGAACTGTAACTATCAACTATTATCATGAATATATCGTGGGTTAAATCGCCTTGCAAGTCTTTTAAACATGCTCAGTAACGTCCCTAGGTACAGCTTTGCCTTCACGTCTTGCAGCCACTAAAAACATTGGTTGAGCGAGTTAAGCAGGCCATGAGTACTAGAGAGACGCCTCTTGTCCTGGCTGTTAAGGGATGCCTTGAATAGGGTGGATATATGCTGGCAGACGGGGAAGCGTACCGTTGTAGGTCGACCGCGCAAAAATGCCGCGCCCAGGGTATGAGGAGTGCTAAGTTTCATCAGCTGTACAAGGCTAAGAAGGCAGACACAGGTAAGCGCTGCTGCATCATGGGCGTGGGGTCCAGAAGAGTTTGGAAATATGTTCTTCTAAGATCCGCTTTCTTCCCTATCACATCGCAATCCACTCTTGCATCTTGTTAGTACGCTTGGAGTTGAGTGCTGCTGAGTATAGCGTAGGTAAGTTATGTAAATTCCAGCCCGTGAGGAATAACGCGAATTTGTTACAGGAGCAAGGTACACTTATGTAGTGGAGATGCAACACCCACGGAGGATATTCTGGAATCAATTGTCACCAAGCGCTAGTGGTGAGTGGCGGACCGCCCGCGACTTGGCTTGTACAGGTAGGAAGACGTCATACCATGAAAACCAGGGGACCCATTGCAAAATCCCCTCCAATCAGCACTACAACGAACCGCCCATGCATACCACACGGTTACCAGCTTGGGATCCGATCCTCATCCACTTAGCTAAGATGATACTAGCTGCGCAACAAAACAATGCTGCAGCCTCTGGGTATTTGTACAAGTGGTAAACCAAATTAAGGCCGTTGATGAAAAGTGCAGAACCCTCCCACAGTTGGGATACATTATCCGTCCACATATATGAAGAAAGCTGTATCAAATACAGCAGACTGAAGATCAATGCTGCTTTCTCGTTTTCTGTGCACAATTGTTAGCAAAGATCTTTATATCTGAGTACCACATACCCATCTTGACTGGCAGTGACAACGTGTTCCGTGATTTGAGCGTTAATCGTGTGACTGGAAAGAAGACTTGGTTAAGATAGTGAAGTCAATTTTTGGGTTTTCAGTGGGCGTTATATACTACAAGCACAAGGGAGACCAGGAGGATCATCCACAAGGTTTTCGGGCCCCGCCCCCGTATGTATCCTCTCAATCCCCGCTTAAACATCTAGGGTCTTTTGAAGAAATAGAGAAGTCTCTAATTAAAAGAACTATGTAAAGATGCTAAGCAAGAGACATAGTAAATAGGAGGTAACTAATACCTAAAAACTGCGCTAAAAGTAAATATTAGTGCTTAACTCCTATGCAGGGGTCTAAATTCCTGTAATGGCTTAACTATCTCTCTGCTATCTGTCTGCTACACTACTCTATTATATGAGCGTCAATATACTTATAGAAAAGCAAAAATAGGTAACGTAATGCATCTCCTAAGCACAGGCTAGTAGTTTATTGCATTTATTGGCTTAAAAACTAATTTATGCATAACCCTACGTATCTATACCCTTATTAGGTGCATCCTTAGCTTTATGATTTGCTAAGACTAATCTAAGTAGACGTACTGTTTAATATCTACTATGTGCGTCTAAGTTACTTACATAACTACAGCCATGTGATAGACTGCATGTAACCTACTAAGGCGTCTATTATAATATAGACTTGTAGTATTATTAATGCACATCTACTCTAGATATTAAAAAGCACGTACTATAAGATCCTCTTATAGGAAGTGCTATAAACTCTTATAGGAAGTGCTTGTTACGAACCTGATGAAAGGGGCACGGCAGTCTAAGTAGCAAAGTGATTATGGGGATTACCTTGAGACGGTCAGCAAGAAGGTCAGCATATTAGGACCAATGGATGACGCCACCCCGCAGGGCACGTGATCCCACACGCTTGGCGGAAGATCGGCGTGGGACAATATCACGTGTGTCCCACGATGTCCTACACAATCCCACAGAGTCCCACGCATGGGACAACATGGGACGTCGTGAGACATTGGGACATTAGGATTGTCGCGTGTATATAATCTTAGGCAATAAGCTCCTACAGCTTATTGTGTTCAAACTGAATATTAGGAAGCAATACATTGTTCTTACTATCCAACCTTCTTGATACTCTTTACAGAAGCGCACTCTTACTGTCTTAGTACCAAGTACCTCCCGTCCACGTTCCTCTGGCATTCATACTCAAGAACCAGCCTTGCGTTCTGACACCAGCTGCTTTATATTGTAGCCACTCAGATCCTCACAGTGCTATAAACTCTTAAGTAAATGCTGTAGAGTAGTGCTTAAAAAGGGTAGGTTAATAGTTAGCGCTAGCTAATTAAGCATGCTACTTAAAGAAAGGGTATCTGTCCTGTAACGTCATGGAGTCTTCAATTCATTCTCTGAATAAAAAGCGCTTCTTGCTAAAAGAAAGCAGCTCCCAAGCATCCTATACATATGCTTTACCCACCTAATTACACTTTTAAATAAATTACAAGCTGCCAATTACTACTCATCCATTCAACAGCGTCCACTGTGCCCTGAAAATTGACAATTGACATGCTTGTCTTCCGTTAGACTCCGGGAGCAAGGTAGTTCAATGTCACAGACGAATACGTCCGCGAACTGCTCTGCTTGCTGAAGATCAGCTGGGTGTAACGGTCGACCCATCTTCTCAAAAGAATCCTACATCTCAACCATAGAGAAACTTGTTAACCCCCATCCCTTGGTTGAGGGAATAGGACTGCAGGTAATGATGCTTTCCTTGAGTTTTGATCCTTGTCGGATGCTTTGCATGGACTACTATCACTTGAACTCCCTGGTAACCTTTGCAGGGTACGTTTTCTCTCGTGGTAACGTTAGGCTTGAGTTGGTGTGCAAACTTTTGAGGACCTACCCGACGTGGATTCGCCCTTATCGATCACAATTGGCTTATTAAAAGTGCCGCTACTACCCGCGGGCTCATACTGAGGATGGATTGATGGGGGCATGCTAAGATATTGTTAGCAAAAATCAAGTATAACGTTATATAAGTCATAGGGATGTTAGACCTGTTTGTATTCCTCATCGTGCCTGGAATAGGCGAAGGTTCGTTGCGGTTAACCGAAATATTGGTAATCTTCGAGTTATCCTTGTCAAGGGAGTCCAGCAACTTAGACTTGTCAAGCTCAGAGGCAAGCTTAGCCAATCCAGTTTTAAAGTTATCCTCATAACCCTTAATGTTCGTTAAGACCCCAAATGCCTTGCATAGGAGATCTCCAGGATCTTGTCCATTAAACTGACGAAAGTTTATCAAATGGAGTCTTATAGCTCTGATCTCATTTAAACTTTGCAATTCATTTACAGAATTTTCTTCTTTGAAGCTAGGGCCCGCTTGCATAGATCTGTAAAGGTCATTAATGACTTGGCGTTCACGCAGCCAGAGTTCCAGAATCGTGGAGACGGAGTCGTAGTCAGTGCTCAATTCCACGCAGAAGAGTGATCGGCCTTGCTCCCAGAGGTCGGTAAGACCCTTGAGGAGTGCGAGTTCGTTGATCGCTGTAGTATGGTGAGGGAAAAATAATCCCAAAAGGCCGGCTGCCGCATCGCATTGAAGGAGACGAAATTCCGTGCTAACTACTTGCCTGGGACAGTACTGTGGGTTTTCCAGAGTGCCTAGGGAATATCGAACATGATGCAGTGAGGTACTGTTTGCATCTGTTAATGTAACCTGATTGTCCGGTGCTGCATTCGGATGATCATGATGAGTACGAGATGATGTCTTTTGTAAGCCTTGGTGCTGTTGCTGCGCTCTAAAAGCACCCGATGATGCATACATTATCCGAGATCCTTGACTAGGAGCCAGTAAGGGAGTCGCTAGTGGTGCAGAGCGAGGTCGATCCATTGCTGGCTTCTGTGAAGATGGCTCACGAAAGCCCTTATGACTATTATTGTGAGGTTTTCGAATTGCAGAACGAGATCGCGGCGTTTTCTTCCAACTTTTGCATGTTTTAAACTCGAATGAATCCGTTGAATTGCTGGTTTGGTTGACAGGCTTTGTGCTGTTAGGACGGTCGAATTTTCGTTTCTTCGGATTGATCGGTTCAAAATCAAGGCCGCCAATATCCGGATCTGGTGAAGAAAGCAACTGCTGTTTTGCTTGCGAGGACTGTTCTCGATTAACATTGTAACAGTAAATATAAATCATAGGTTTACCAACTTACAAGCCTATTGCACTCCATTAGTTTAATGTGACAGGAAATCCTATGTTATTTTAGTTGGTGAGGTCCTATCATCATGTGCTATCCTCGAGGTGGAGAGAAGCTTGCGGTGCTAGAAAGATACGGAACGAAGGTGGGAAAGAAAATGGTCCTCTAGAGCCATTTGTATGTATTTAAAGTAAATGAAGTTACCTCTAATCCAGGGGTCTCCTATCAAGTAGGTGGATATCGTATGATCAGATCCCAGCTTATGAGATTGCCTCCTTTGAACCTTGGCAGCTAACTCATCAGTTTCATAAAGAACGATGCAGCCGCAGGCTTTAGGTGCATACAGCGGGAGATGCACGTGCAGTCTTAATTGACATGACAGATGCAGGAGAGGATTGTCGCTTAAGCCGTGAAGATCTTCCAGCTTCTCGTATCAGGCCGTCTGATGCATGCACCACGCAGAACAATATTGCAAGTGGTCTAGCTTCCCTCTAGTTCCTGTCGTTTCATGATTGTTTTTGAAAAGATTACATGGATTACGCCGTCCCAGACAAGGTACATGAACGTATGTGTCAGGAGCCGTCAAGGAACGACCGGAGCTCCTCCTCAAGTGGCTCTTGAGCGTCCCAGGCATGCGGCTTGTTTTTTTGCAGCTTCAAATCGACATAAACTGACCACTGCTTCAAGATTGTAACAAGTTGTGCCGAGCCTTCCGGCTTGACATGCTTGTCTGCATCCCCGTGCCTGATGAAGAATCGGGTCCGAATACCTGGGCATTCTTTCATCTCGATGAGAAATTGCATTACGGTTTTCTCTTTCCAGAATATTGCAAAGCAACGACCCATGGACAGCATAGGCCCACCGTACATGTCAGTCGGGGGCTCGAGGTTAGATTTAGGTATCGTCCACGGCGTGCGCCCAAGTATCTCTAGTGCGCGTGCGCAATCTCTCACTGCCCGCTCCTGACTGATGGATATGCCAACGTATTCAGCTGGATCGAGGCAGTAATCATCAAGAAGCGGACAACGGATGACTACAGCTCTTATGCGACTGTTCGAGGGCCTAAAAACTTGGTTTGCCATCTCCATCCAAGCCCGCACTGCTAACCCACCACCGAAGCTCACACCAAAGAGATATATCGAGTCCCAATCGATGGTGAAGTGTCGATTTATCGAAGTGAGCGCTGGTTGAAGTTCAGTGAAGACCCAGCGCCACATGCTTGTTATACTCCCTAGGATGACTTTGCCAGAACTTCTGGTTACCATCGGGTATCCTATATCAACGATGATCATGTTTCCGGTCTTTCGTGCGTATTCAAGGTCAGCTCTGAACAGCCAAGGGCCAAACATCGGAGTTCCAGTAGTCTACCAGACGTCAGCCAGGGCTATGCTTCTGTGATAAGAAATACGTACGCCTCCCCCTCCTCCATAACGCAGTCCAACTTTGATATGGATGGCTTTCTCGGTCTCCAGAAGCTCCACAGGAACTGCTACTTTAGCCATAAGATCTGCGTGTATTGGGCCCCCGATTTCTTCAACAGCCACGGCTCGCATCGCAGGTGGACAGCGGTCCTCAGCTGGCCAGATTGTGTCGTACGTGAACTCGTGAATAGAAAATTCCTCGAGTAGCGCCTTTACGAACTTATCTTCTGAGAATACCGCGCGCGCTGCTTCCTCGAGATCCTGTGGATTGAACACTTCATGGAGCTCTTCTTCCCCCCGATGAACATCTCTCGCTGCAGCTCGAAACTTTGCTTCAGTGTCCGAATCATCCATGGAAGACATGTTGATGTGAAGTACACATTGGTGGTTTTGATAATGTCATGTTACCTACGGTATAAGCAGAAGACGAGATAGGATGAGAGCGCGACCTTTGTCAGCAGGCAAAATGGTAGACTTGCAGAAAAACGCGGGGACGACTCCGGCCCGCACTGCAGCATAATGGTCTGAGCGTAACGCCTTGCTGGGTGACGTTTCGCATGGAACACATGACGACTGTCCACATTCATGGTACGGAATTCTGCGCGAGTTTGTTGAAGCTAGCCACACATGTACTAGTTCTTGACGGCTGTGCGTAGAAAAATGGGTGGGTGCGCAGTCTAAGTAGGTAACCATTTGTAGTTCTTTAGAAGCTCACCCTACATCATTACAACGACGCAATCTCTATAGCAGCTCTGCACAAATGTCATACTAAGCATCAAGGTGCATCAGATTACAAATTTGGAGATACCAATAGTTAACATTATTATGCTTAGGCTTCTGCAAGACACTTTATGTGGAGAGTACCTGCATCCCTTTCATCACACATATTCCCTATCCGAAGGACGACTTTCCCTCCCCTTGTACCACACAGAAAGACAGTCTCCCCAGATTTAAGCTGGACCTTCTGACGAAGGTACTGTAGTATACCAAACGAAGGTTGCGTAGGGTTGGAAACTTTAAGAGAGGATAGTCCGGTAGCCCAGCGTCCTATCTCGGCAAGGAGCTTCTCAGCCTCCTCTCTGCGGTTAGACCTGGCAAACGCAAATTCAGTAATTGTGTCGATCAGGCCATGCAACGAACCATCAAGTGTTAAAAAGTTGATCTCAACTGGCACACGCACGGTAACTTTGAGGAAAGAGGAATAACCAGATACTTCAATCGGCGCCTCGACCGGAATAACGGCGTACGGTTGCCCGATTACACCTTTTCCAATAATGGAATTCGAAGACTTGTGGGAATCATATAGCAGTAACCTAATTCGATCAGCCTGTTATCCGTCAATAGATGGCGGGTATTTTACGCTGATTTATCATGCTTTGTAATCCCAGCAGGACTTGGTTGCAAATGTCGAGGCGCAGATATAGTAAATCTGCCTATCATTAGCACTACTCACTGATCATCATACGAATTATGCTTACTTGCTGAAGAATTCCCTCTGTGATTTAGAGATGTTTTCTGGAAGCGATACCAGTATATGGCCCATTTCCATCGCCTGACAATTATGATAAGAGGCTATAGCTATGCCTGCTACAACGAGATAATTTTTCTCAACGAAGGACAGTATGTAGAGCCCGGAATCGATGTGTTCTCTTCTCGTCGGCGGAGAATTGAAGCAGAATAGGCAGTGCCCAGCCTGGAGGCCGGCGTAGAAGGCGTGGGTAAGTTTCGTCACATCGTACACCGCATTTGCGTCGATGGCGGACTCTTGATACTTCTGAAGGGTACTCAAGTTTGAAGAAAGATCTTCTGGTATCCCGATCGTGTAATCCCTATACGGAAAGATTTTGACACCTACGGCTATATTGGGCTCAGTTTGGTATGTTGACATAGGCGTAGGAATTGGACTATCTGTGGCGTGATGGTAGAGTGTTTTCACATGGTTCCCGTTGCGAGGCACCTGGCTATTCGATACGTAGTTCAAATATTCGGAAGCCTGAATATGAGGAGCGTCAATCCCGCTGATATTTGTACGTCGTTTCTTGTTCGGTGCTGCGGGGGCGCACGAGGAATGAGTCCCTTGCGTGTGGTGTGCGATTGGTGAAGATGGAAAACTGTGCGGAGGTCGTCTGATGAAGTGTTCGTCGGAAGAGAGTGAAGAGTACGTGGAGTGATTCGAAGCCCCGTTGGGTGTTATAAAGCCGTTGTTTTCCCCAAGAACATGACACGCACCAGCTGATGGATCCACAGATGGATACGCATCCTCGGGAGTGGCAGTGAATGCTGCGTTCGGCATCAAATTGTAAGTGTCGCTCGCACCTGACACGTTAGTACGGTAAAAGAAGAGTGTATGACGAAGAGCTCACTCGTGTGTTTTTCTTTGAGGATAGAACTGGCCATGGCTGACGTTGAATAGAAGTGTGATATTCTGCAAGGGACTTTGGAGGATTGACAGCTGTACGTAGTCGAAGGCGATGGGGTGGATGTATGTGTCAAAGCTTCCTGGAGACCATCATGAATGGTTTGAAATATAGAGGATGGTGAGAAGACGGCGGGGCGAAAAGCGCCTAGTGCTCAATTCCCCGCATGGAATGCCGTGATCACTGATGATCAAGGAACAGCCCCATTAATACCATGGCAATGCGGGTCTCACCTATAGCATGACAATAAGCCTTGAGGACGAGTACGCACACAGTAGCCCGTAAAGGTGATTGGCATACGGTTGCATAACACGAGCGTTCACAATTCCTCCGCGTCATCTCGACGTCCAGCATAGGGCATATCGGGCTAGTATCTTATCAACGGGCTCGGAAGGAAAGCTTTGGGGGTGGCCGGGCTGAATCATGGGTCTGGAGGGTACGCGATAAATTGATATTGGTGGACCTGCGGTTATGGCCTTCCGCAGCAACAGGCCGAGACCAAATCGCGAACCCTTTCCACCGTGATCAATCACACGGTTGTCTAAGTTACACAATATGGATAACTTCATTATGTAGTCACCCGCAATTTACGCTCGTGATCAGTAAAAGAGAGAGGTTGCTGGAACGTGTGTTCTATTGTTATTGTGCAAAGAGAAGAAAGAAAAATTTCTATTACAACGCTAGAGCTTGGTAAAGCGCAAAAATATAATACGGTTTCTGAAAGGGAGACTTGAGATTGATCGAAGAGGTTAGGCAGCATCTCCTAACATTTGACCTCATATTTACTGCTTTCATCTTCGCAAGAGATATGAGTTAACGCTCGAGTACTCTCTCCTACGCTATTATCCTGTAATGATACATCCTCGTTTTCTGGGTTGCTAGATCCTAGTTGGGGCCGCGTCGCTTTAGTTAAAGCTACCGAAATAACTGTAACCGTGCAAAGCAAGCTTTGCACCGTGCAAAAGATCTAACTCTGTTAGTTGGTGTTACCAGAGACTGTGCTAGCTTACCAAAAAGGTAGTCTTTGGCGGGTACCACAAAGATAGTGGAATTGCACCGGCTAGTGCACTTATAAATAGTGGTGTGATAAGAAGAGAACTTATCCGCCATTTCCGCATATGTTCACTTTTTGTTCCTTCGACGGAACAGATCCAAACAACCCATAACAAGAGAATGATGTAGTGAAAGCCCCAGCCGATGTGCAGAGTAGGCACCAGAGCACACTTCACCCAATGAGGGGTTAGACCAGGCGCCGCATCCCATATGCACAGCCCTGCCCCAACGCACTGGAGACAAGCAGTGGAAGTGAGACCTAGTACTCCATACGGCCGTGGCCACTGTAGCGTTTCGAAAAGAAGCCTCCGAAGATGGTAGATCTGGGGATCATCAGCAAATGGTCGCCACGTTTGGGTGACACCGACCTTCAGAACCGCTGCCTGCATCCATCCCAGTTGGTATGACAACACCGATACAGCTTCGAGCCTCATCTCCATAGCCACTGCCGATAAGGTGATGCAGAATAGCCAGAAGCCGAAATTTATCATGATGTACTGGCAGTGTGAGAGCCATGGAACACGTTGGCGCCGGCTATCGATGTAGCGTATGTATAGTTCGACGAGTAGATATAAAGAACTGAAGCCAAAAGGAATCGAAGCTATCACTAAAAAGTTCATATTGGAAGGCAACCGGTGAAGGACAAAAGGGCGGTAAATCGATGGATTTGGAGGGCCTGTCAGCCTCATGGGTTGTGACCCTGATATAACGCAGTCAGTTCGGACTTTCAATCTCAGCGAACGCATGATACCCTAGTGCTATGGCCCCCTCCATTCGAACCAAGTGAGCGGCAATCGCGGACGCGGATGCGGCCCCTTCACGCTAGAAGTCCGATGATCAAGTTTGCA
>MU006383.1:14282-36974 GCA_010093695.1 Plenodomus tracheiphilus IPT5
ACTGGACTATCGTCTCTTCCTCGTGCTTTACTAGCTTTGATGAATTGGGATGGATATCGCGTCGGGCAGGTGTTTTGGCGCGTCGGGTACTGAGCGTGCTTTGAGGAACGTTGTAGATAGCAGCAGCACGTCGCTGGCTTAGTGATGTATCAGATTTCATAGCTTGGATGGCAAGAATTAGCCTATCTGCGCGGGAAAGTGATTCAAGATCAGGTAGTTGTGGCATTGTGATAGATAGCAGGAGGTGGTGTTGTCTTGGCAAAGTGATCAGCTCGCTTGTGTGATCAGCTCGCTTGTGGTTCACGTTAATATATTAATACTACCTATTTTATAGTATAATTAATAGGTATAAAATACTAAAACCTAGTATATAATAAAACTTATAAATACTACTATATATTAGTTAAATATAAGCTAAATTATAAAATTATATTTATTATATAGTAAAATAAAAGCAAATAAAATAATTTTACTATAAGTTTTATTAATTAATATATACCCTTAGTATAAATATAGTTTATAAAGAAGAAAAACTTATAATATAAATTATAAACTTACTAAATAGTATTGTATTTTATAATATACTACCTAGTCTTAAATATATATTTATAGATTAGTATTTTAATTGCATAAAGATTTATTAATTTTTAATTTATATAAGCTAGAATTATAATAAAAGTTACTTAATTATCTTATAAACTTACTTTATTAAGAGTTATTTATACTACTATATAATAGTTTAATATAGTTTAAAAGTTTAAGTTAATATTAATACTTAATATAGTTAAGTTACTACTATCTTAAATAGTAATAATTCTTAATATTAATAAAGGTTTTATAGAATAGTTTAATATAATTATAGTAAATAAACTAGCGTATTAAACCTTAATATTACTATATACTTTTATCTACTAAATATAGCTACTTTTACTTAAGAAGTATTAGTATCTATACTATAAATAGATAATATAAAGATAGGGGTAAAATCTAAGGACTATACACTCTATAGAATTTACGCCTACTTCCCTAGGGTAGCTATGTAACTACATGTAGTAAGGCTGCCCTTACTCTTAGTAATCGCATAGTCTACAGGAGCGGAGCCTAGGGTTTGAGACTGCTTAGTCATAACGATTAGAGAATAAATCCGACCGAGGCTCCTCAACAACGCAGGTAAGCAGCTTACCACCGATCCCTTTGGCCTGTAAGGCCCTGCATGGTGACTAATCCTCCTCTGCATAATGGATATCTCCGATTGGCGGATACAACGTTATTAGATCCTTGAAGAGGCTTGGTATCTTTCGAGTTCAAACTACCATATTTCCACGTCATGTTTACCAGAGAGATTATCATATGCAACACTTCCTTATTACATTGACCACTATTTACTCTACCCGCCATCAAACAAAGGGATTCAGTGACTAAAGGATCAGAGCATTGACACTATGAAAGGCAGAGAGGATGTCAGTTTCCCGACGCTAGACGGCCTCACTCTGCGAGGATGGTTCTACCCAGCAGCTCAGAAAGGCCCAGCCATTATCATGACGCCTGGTGTATGTACAGTCCTTTACAGTCTTTATCTTTTCAAGGTTTAATCGGTAGTCTAATCCTCTGTTTGCAGTTCAACATGACCAAGGAGACTATCATCAACGACGTCGCCGAATACTACTTCGCTGCAGGCTTCACAGTCCTAAGCTACGACCCCCGGTCAATTGGTGCAAGCGACGGTCTGCCACGAAATGAAGCCAACCCAGTCAAGAACATGGAGGACTACATGGACGCCTTAACCTTCCTAAAGTCGCACAAGATGGTGGACCCTACTAGAATTGCTTATTGGGGTTATTCGTTCAGTGGAATGGTAGCGCTATGCGCAGCTGCACTCGATAAACGGGCTAAGGCCGTCATTGCCTCGGCGCCACTGACGATCTGGGAGTTCAAAAAGTGGAAACCAGTCCTGGCTAAATGCATGAAAGACCGAGAGTCCCGCTTAGCAGGCAACAAGCCAGTGAACCTGCCCATGTTGACGGATACTGGCGAGCAGCCGGCAGGATTTGGCGAGAATTTCGAGGGCGAGGGCGTGCTCAACATCATCGCTCGCGCTGTGGAGTTGCAGCCCAACTTCAAACCTGAAACGGCGCTCAGCAGCTACTACCACATTGCTGCTTTCCAGCCGTTTTCACTTCTTCCGTTCGTGACACCGACGCCGGTCCTTGTCGTGTATGGTGAGCAAGATCGGATTTCGCCAGTACATCTCCAGAAGACATTGATCTACGATGTGCTTTCGCATCCAAAGCAGCTGTTTACAGTACCTGATAAGGCGCACATGAATCTTGTGAGCGGTCAAGGTTCAGAGCGAATACTAGATGAACAGATTGAGTTCCTCAAGCGTGTGTGGACAAAGAGTTGATAGGGAACCTTCCTTTTTCGTGTTGCTGCAGGATAATGAGCCCACCTGTAGCACAACTTCCGTGTTAGATGACGAACAATGATATCTCCTTTGTAAAAGATATTTGCACGTCTGTTTGCACCCCTGTAGCGCCCAAGCAATTCACCGTATTAGATCTAATTTGAGACTGCGTACTAAGCACTGCTTCATTGCTTCATCGCCTAAACGGGCAAAGGCGTGCCTCTATTGCGTTAGAGATCAGCGCAAAACAGTAAGATATTAGATATCGTGACTGGCAACCTAGCAGGGGTGCAAATAGATGAGCAAATTTTTCCTGTACCAGTCAAGCTTCTCACACCCTCACCCCACATGGGCCGCCACACCCTTCCCCAATTTCCTCCGATCAACCACAAACGCCACAACCGACACCACCAACGCAGCCGCACCCAGCGCTAAGGCAACGACATAAGCATTTTTCAGACCTTTCATGTACGCCCCAACCGCAACCTCCAACTCCTCTGCGTTTAGCATCGCCCTCATTCCAAGCGGACCAGCGTGGAAAAGGGAGTGCGCTCGCTCTGAGCCAAATGTACCTGCTAGTGCGTTCAAGAGACGATTCCCGAATAGGGTTTGCGCGATGCTCAACCAGACGGCACCAGCAAGCAGTTGGAAGAAGAGAGCCATTGCCGAGACGGTGGAAAGGTCGGAGGCGTCCACAAGGGCCTGGCATGCGATGATGGCAATTTGCACGCTGAGACCGAGGCCGATGCCGACGGGGATTTGGTATCCGATCCACTTGTGTGCAGGAGCATTGACACTGAGAGTATAGGTCAGAGCACTGCCAATGGTGATGAGGACGTTGCCTGCGATGGCGACGAGCTGGAATTCACCCGTCATGGAGATCACGACGCCGGAGGCGATGGCGAAGATGGAGCTAGTTGCTAGCAGAGGAATGATGCGGATGCCGGACTGTGTTGGGGTCGTGCCGGACACAGCTTGGAAGTAGATAGGCAGGTAGTACAGCAGCACGAAGAAGGTGCTGCAGACGCACACCTGTTGCATCATGAGGAGGGTGATGGGTTTCGCGATCAGCAGCCGCATATTCAACGTGGCGCGCTCCTTGAGGAGCTTCTCCACGACCACGAAGACTATGGCGATCAGTGCAGCTGCGACTAGCGTCCCGATGACACTGCCAGAACCCCAGGCTTTGGTTATACCGCCCCATTGCATGGCGAGAAGGAAGCAGATGACGGCTCCGAGAAGGAGAAATGTTCCCCCCAAGTCCATCTGCAGCAATTTCTCTCTCCACGGCGCCTTGACCGGCTTGCCATGTTCAGGGGTGGAGAAGAAGAACATGACGAACGCGCCTGCGAGGCCTCCAATGGGCAAGTTGATCCAGAAGCACCTCGAAGACGTTAGCTACGAACACACAGTGTTTAAATATCCCAACTTACCATCTCCAAGACACATGATCCGTAAACGCACCCCCAACCAACGGCCCAGCTACACTCGCAATAGCAAAACTAGCAGAGATGACGCCCTGCAGTGCAGCCATCTTCCTCGGCGGTGCACTCAACGCCACGATCAAATAACTTCCCGTACTGACTCCCGCGCCTCCCACACCTGCAATCGCCCTCCCAATTATCAACGTCCTCGACCTCGATGCTGCAGCACAAATCACACTGCCGACCTCAAACAGCAGGATGGAGATCAGATAGACGAGCTTCACATTGAAGAATTTGTACTGCTTACCCCACATGCTTTGGAAGGCGGCCATGGTGACGAAGAAGCCACTGCCATACCATGCGATGTCATCTAGGGAGCGGAATTCGTCGGCGATACGAGGGATGGCGGTCGAGATTATGGTGTTGTCGAGGGCAACGAGGAAGACAGATAATGCGCAGGAAGTGAGGACAAGCATTAGTCGAGGAGTTTCTGGGTAGGTAGCCTTCGGATCCACAGAGCTGCTTGCATCTTGTGTTCCAGGAAACTCCTCATCTTCTGCTGCTGCCATTGGCTGCTTCTTCTCGTTGAAAGAGCCATTTTGTCTGGTGCTTGAGGAAGAGGGTTCGTCGCATGATACCATGTTGTCGTCGTCTTTTGCGCGTAGGTGCTCCTCTCGCATGGGATGTTTTTCTGGAGAACGATTCTGCTCCCATTGATTTGTTGCTGTGGCCATTAGCTGTGGAGATGCACCGCAGCGTTTGATGTATCGTTAAGTTTGTGCTCCTTCCAATATGATACTGTGTTGGGATGCAATTGAACACGCTGCATGCGGTTGACAAAGTCAACAAAAGCCTGGTAGCGACAACCAGACTGTGTCATATTGGTCAGCACGGAAAAGACGTTCACCTGCTGACAAATGCCCTGGCACCCGCATTTGGCAGTAACAATCCTGGGAACATTGGGATACTGAAGATTGACGGCGTGCTTAGATGGGACACTTGGCAGTGGAGGTTTGCGATTAGGGTCGGTCATTTAGGGTTCAATAGAAGCGCTGACTTGCATGAGGCTGCAGAGTGCTTATCTGCATGAACCTCGACGCTAAGGTCGCCCGATTTCTCGGGACATGTGAGGAAATGAGTATCGAATACGAGAACGCCCAGGTGATCTCATTGCGAGACTGAAGGAGTGTGGGGGACGCGGAGGACGTGGAGGATGTGTTGCATATCTTACCCAAGTACGTAATGGCAACTGAGAATGAACTAGGATAAAAAGTTGGATTGGTTGTAAGGGGCTATCCACACCTAATTCACTGCCTCGCAAATTCAGAAAAAGCTAGAAAGTTCTAAGACCATTAACAACTGCAGAGCAGTACATAGATTGGTTATCAAGATCAGCTTCAGGCATATATCATGTGCTGTTGTTACATGGTGATCATGATGCTGGCAGAAATCCGTAAAGGTAGCAAAGATGTGAAATTGTGAAATATCACGCCAATCCTGACACAAAACCGGCATATAGGTATCCTATTCAGGCAAGAGGGTCTCCAGTTGGAGTTCTTTCTATTTATGTTCGCAATTGTTCAATGCTAGAAATTTTAGGATCAGATTAATTGGCTTCACACACTGCAGCGCTGCTCACTTGACGTCAGTATGTTGAGACAAATGCATCTATGTCATTGACTTAATAATGACCCTTACGCCTTTGCTCTCGCGGCGAGGCCTCGGCACCACCATATCCAGCACGAACTCCACGTCCGCCCTGGTTGTCTTATACAACTCCATCTCGAATCTCCGGAAAATCGTTGCGATGGCGACATACAACTCCATGTACGCAAGCTCCTTGCCCAGACATCCTCTTGACCCTTTGCCAAAAGAAAAGAGGTAATGCGAAAGTGGGCGCGCGCCAGGCCCAGTTGGATCGTTGAGCCACCGCTCAGGTCGGAAGGTTAGCGCGTTGGGGAACACCGTCTCATTGGTATGAATAGAGTATGCATCCATGCAAACAGTAACACCGGCCGGAATGACCCATTCATTAAATTGCAACGGGTGCAGACGGTTTATGCGTGGCATACTTTGGACTTGGCCGTATGCCATGCGTAGAGCTTTAAAATAACGTGTAAGTATTAGAATGTGTGCGACTACCAAACACGACGGGGAGACCTACATTCTTGGATGACGGCACCGAGATAAGGAAGCTTTTCAAGATCACTGTAAGGGAGAATGGCGCTCGGGTCGGGCATGGCTTCTGTAAGCTCAGCTTTGAGCCGTGCAAGTACGGGAGGATTATCCAATAAGCGGAAGGTGCCAACGGTGAGGACCCATTTGGTGGTTTCCATCCCTGCACCAACAACACTCGACGCTTCTTGTGCCAACCGGTCCACTGATTTGTCTAAGTCAGGCAGGTTAGAGTCGAGGACGTCGTGGAATATAGTTGGGTGGTTGACGTCCACTCCTTTAACCTCTCTACCATCAACAATAGCTGCAACCTGATCCCGAATACTCTGTTCTCACTGGTTAGTATCGTGCTCCAAAACAGTTTGACCCTAAACTTACAGCTGTAAACTCTACAATAGGCTTAACGTGCGGCATCAGTTTTAGCATAATGGGTGCTGGAATCATGTTCATAACATCGTTTATGATCTTGAAGTGCGCATTCCAATGCCCATACCACACGAGAGCCTGTATGCCCAGCGCAAGTGGCGACTCGAAGTCTGCTGCCGCAGTGCAACTTGTCGAGCGACCAAATGCCAGTGCAGTCACCGTGTCCATTGACATACTTGACCACACATCATTGAAATTCACAACTTTCCCGGTGCCGGCATATTCAGTCGCAAAGCGGAACGAGATGTGCTCGACAATTTCCGTCAGCTCAGCGTGCAGACTCCGAATGCGCTGCTTGGAGAAGAATGGGTTCAGGGCCGCTCGTCGCTGCTGGTGCTGCTCAGCCAGTGGTGTGCTGAAGACTGCATCTGGGATGCCGAATCGATACCTGTACTTTTCGGACTTGTCTAATGGCTTCGACCGTGTGCTGTGTCCGTAAACCTTGGAGAGAAACGATGGGTCGTTTATGTGTAACTCAGAAGGAGTTATGCGCACGATGGGACCGTACTGTTGATGGAGCCTCTCGATTTGTCGCGCGAATTGGCCGCCCTCTCCGCCATTGACGAAGATATCGTAGTATCCTTCATACCAGCCCGTGACGGCTGCCAGCTTTGGGCCAGGGAACTTTGCCAGAGGACTCAAGAATAGTCTATAGATAGCGATAGCTAAACAATAGGAAGTGGAGGTGATGGCGAGCGTAACCAAGAAAAGAGGTATGTCTAAGATTAGCATCTTGAAGTCAACCGGGAACCTAGAAAGGATTATTAGCAGGCCGAGTGGTCTTAGCAAAGCTCCCCAGGGCACTTATTGTAAGACTTTACTTATGCTAAAGCAGATACAACAATGTTACTTCATAATCTTCTATCTTTGCTCTAGCGCGAGTTCGTCTCTACCTCTAGAAGCATAGCTTTCTAAAGATATAGGATGCGTAGTCCTTAGATTGTATCCTATTTTTAGACAATTAATTTAAGGTATTCTTACTAATACTACCTAAATTAAAGTAGCTGTTATTAGTAGCTAAAAGTACTTTTTAATAATGTTTAATCTTATAGTATTATAATAATTATAAGATTAAAATATTTAGTACTTTTTAAGACCTTTACTACCTAAGTAGTTTAATAATAGCTAGTATTAAAGATATTATAAACTTAAATTTTTCAAGTACTAGCTTTTAATTAAACTATAACCTTATTTTTAATTTATACTTAATAGTAATATATATATAGCTTTTTATAAAGTACTTTAAGATAATAGTTAAATAATTAATTATAGCTTATATATACTAAGTAAAATAAAGACTAAAAGAATAATAAGGATTTAATATATTAGTAAGTACTCTTAGAACTTATAGAAGCTAAAGTTAATTAAGTAAAATTATCTTATTAAAATATAATATAATACTATTTAATATATCTAGATATAGTTTTACTATATAAACTTTTTTTTATCTATTTTTAATTTAGTAACTATATATTTATAATAGGAGACTAAGTTTAAACTATTTAATTAATTTAACCTTTACTTAATTAAAGGCTTTATAAGAAGTATATCTTATACTATTACCTTATATAATATAAGGAAATATTAGACTATAAGCTACTTACTATTAGTAGTCTTACTAAAGTTTAAATAACTAGAGCGTATTTAAAGATTAGCTTAAAAGCTAGTTTTTAAACTTAAGGGCTATATAGTAGTAAAAGAAGGATAGAGTTAAAAAGATTTCTAGTAGCTATTAAAAGACCTTTAACCTAGTATGTATAAAGCTTCTTTTTTTTCTTTATATTAGAAGTCTCTTAATTCTTATATATAAGGCTTAGTAAAGTTATACTTTTTTATTATTTTAAACTCTATATGTACTTCTATATACTTTAAGATAGATATATACTTTATTATAATATTTTACTAGGAAAACTAGTATAGAGTAAAAATAATAATAATAAAGCTACCTATAGATACATTTAGATTCTTTTAATTTATAACTATAATATAAGATAGATATAAAGTCTTTTTACTTAGCTAGTATTAAATATATTTAATATAGGAAATACTAAATAAAAACATAAGTTTATTTATAAATATTCTTAGTTATATACTAACTATTAGTATTTAAAATTAAGTAAGTATATTACTAATATATGTATTTAATAATAAAAATATTAAAAGATAAGACTAACTAAGTAAAGTAATAAAGTTATAAGTAAAATAAAGTTTTTAGTATTAATTATAAGTGTTACAGGTAACAAAGGCCAGGAAGGAAGAGGGGTGGAGAGGCTACGCCTCCTGCGACCCAAAGGCCTGAGTGACGTGGTCGGCGAAGATTACCCGATGATCACGTGACGGACATCCCGCCAAGTGACTCCATCCCGCGATATAAAGGATGGCAGCAGGCAGGAGGGATGGCAGCCATCACATAGTGGATCCAACATCCCACGGTAAGAGGGATGGCGGGGACGGATGGGATGGCAGCATAGATTGCAACTGGCATATAAGGATGGAAAGGTTTCATTATTACGCTCGTTGTAGTCAACTCAAATAGTTTATCTCCTATACAGATTGAACTTGTTATCTTAGCAATAAGATTGAATTGTCTTTCTTGAATACTCTTGCCCCACGCCTTCGTATCGCCAGACAACTTCCGCGCGAGGTCTCATACCTTCCTACTCACCTGTCACCCCTTTGGACCAGGATAGAGCAGTATACCCCCTCCGTGTAACAATAAGGTACTAGGAAGCCTATAATAGGTAGCTAAAGCTATTACTAGGCTAATATTAGCTAGAATAATACTAAATATAAAAATAAAATCTATTTAAAGTATAAAATTATTATAAACTCTTTATTTAATCTTAAATTTTTAGCTATATAATATAATAATTAAGTACTTTAATACTAACCTTATTAAAAAAGAAGAGGTATTAATATATTAATTAATAGTTAATATTATATTAGAGAATTCTAACCTAGAATTAGAGTATAATATAGCGTATCTAACCTCTATACCTTAAGAAGTTTACTAGTATACTAAGGGTAAATTAGTTATACTGCATGTTAACGCGTTAACTAGTGCAGTGAATAACTAATCTTTTACTATTTATTATGCATGCTTACTAGCATATATTGAAAATTCTAGATTAAGGATTTAGCATGCATAGTACCTTTTGCTTAGTTGCATATGTCGGCTTACTTGAGCCGCACGGGCACTAAATACAAGGGGTCGGCATTAACCGCGGGGATGCGGCAGCTAGAGCTAAATCATCCACTTCACTCCCACTTCATCATGCCAAGCCCTAACACAGCGGGTAGACACATCAATATCCCTAAGACGAGCTAACAACACTCCAGATGAAGCACAGCCATCTATGACAGGCTAAGATGAAGAGCTTTGTTTAGAGCATCTGTGCAACTTTGCTTTGTCCTTGCGTCCCTAAGCTGACAAATGAAATTTCCAACCTCTCCAGCCAGCCGAGTATAACAACCTGCAAGCTTCTGCTGTCTGGTCTTCATCTTACCCGACATACTTGATTTACTATTGCTTTTCATTTTCCCTTGCAGCCATGTCCACTTCCACTGTTGTCTTTATCACGGGCGCTGGAAGAGGTTTGTGTGCAACTCATCGAAAATAAAGAATGTCATTAACCTCAATAGGTATCGGCAGAGGCCTGACTCAAGCTTACCTCCAACGTCCAAACCACACTGTAGTCGGAAGCGTCCGTGACAGCACATCTCCTGTCTGCGAGGAACTTAAGAAGCTGCCTGCGGCGGAAGGATCCCGCCTGATCCTTGTCACTATCGATTCTTCTAAGCTCGAACATCCCGCAAAGGCCGTCAAAGCGGCCGAGGAGGCTGGCATTGACCACATCGACATCGTTATCGCCAATGCAGGAACCTCACCTTCACCTGGCCCGCTTGAGGCAGCCAACCTTAACGAGGTTGTCGATGCGCTCAATGTAAACACCATCTCCCCCATTGCCCTCTACCAATCCGCGAAGCCGCTGCTTGAGGAGTCCGCAAAACCTATCTGGATTTCGATGAGCAGTGCGGCTGGCTCCATTGGAAACGTGCCAGTCCACCAAGCCCACTGGCTTCTGGGATATGGCATGTCCAAGGCCGCGATGAATTTCTTCACTATGGCCGTGCATGGGTCCCAACCGAACTTCATTGCCTACGCCATTCACCCTGGTCTCGTACAGACAGACCTCGGCAACACAGGCGCAAAGATGCAAGGGATGGAGACAGCTCCCATAACACTCGAAGACAGCTGCGCCAAGGTCATGGCCTCTGTACGTGCTTCCATAGATCAAATAGCTTCGAATCATAGTGCTAACAGTATGACCAGGCTGACAATGCCACCCGTGAGGGGACGTCTGGAAGGTTCCTAGACATTATGACCGATGGCGAGTTCCCGTGGTAGACCGGGCACGGCAAAAGTGTTGGAGAGGAATAAGTATTTGATAACGATGATGCGGTGGCTTATGTTACTATCAAACAGAAACTTATCTCAATACTACCAAACTCATAAAATGGATAATTTTGTTTAATAGCCATCCACTTGCTGTGAAAGATCGACCCGTAACAGGGCACTTATTTCACTATGTACTTAAGTAATAATCTTTCATTCTCTTCTGCTCTCACTCCCAGTGTCTCTCCCAGATTCCAGGCTCCCGGATGTATCCAGTTTGGCGCGGGATCCACGTGAGAAATCCTAGGATATTCTTCTCAAGGGTTGTACGCTACAAATCACAAGTGCCCCTAGGCCAGACCGCCAACCAAGTCCGTGGCAATATTTTTACCTTCCATGTGACAGCTCATAGTATGTCGGCCCCACTTATTCCCAACCTCTTGACTACCGAGGCGGTGAATGCGAATCCAAACGTGCGTGCACTGGAGTATCCACCCCGTCCGAGTGTGGCGTGAATCAGGGCTCGACGTGGCCGATCTCCTCTCAGGTGTCTGGACTGCTTATGCGCCGCCTCCAACCCCGTACGGTCAGCCAATATTTGCCCTCTTGTAGTACTAAACTACTCATAGTATAGATCCGTCGTAGCAATGCGTTGATAAGACACCTCCGAATGCTACGGATACAGTAAGACCGCAGGCCTTATTTTCGTGAGATCTATAAAGCAAAAAGCTAGAGGCTTCCGTGAAATGGCTCGATACCTCTCTTCATCTATATACTATCAAAGTTTGCTCTTTTCACATGTGGTT
Source organism: Plenodomus tracheiphilus IPT5 (assembly GCA_010093695.1). NCBI lineage: Eukaryota > Fungi > Ascomycota > Dothideomycetes > Pleosporales > Leptosphaeriaceae > Plenodomus > Plenodomus tracheiphilus. The sequence continues at coordinate 25,914 of MU006383.1, forward strand.
TCCACGTGATTCATTAATTATGCTGTCTTCGTTCCTTACAGCATTGACTTTGTATGCAGGGCTAAGCACTGCAGCTCCGCTGGTTACTGGTTCGAACACCTGCAAGGTGATTCCAGGCGACAAGGGATGGCCAGACACGCACACATGGGTCCAGTTGAACCAGACCGTCGGGGGCAGATTGATTGCAACCACACCTAACGCAAAAGTGTGCCATGCCCCCACTTTCGACGAGGCGCAGTGTACCAAGTTGAAGAGTGATTGGGGCTTTGCATCTCTCGTGTGGGTCCCTCTATCATTTTAACCTTCCTATTGGAAGTCAACTAATCGTTTGTTCAAGTGTTCCCACACCCGCGGAATTCATGTCCAGTTGGTTCCAAAACAACACTTGCACACCTTTTGGCGACTCATCGGCACCCTGCGACCTTGGCAATCACGCCAGCTACTCAATTAATGTGCAATGTGTGAAAGACGTGCAGGAGGGCCTGAAATTTGCTCAGAAACGGAATGTCCGCCTGGTGGTGAAGAATTCGGGCCACGATTTCTTCGGCAAATCTACTGGAAAGGGCGCCCTCTCGCTGTGGGTTCACAACCTGAAAGGCAAGACCATCATCCCGAAATACAAGTCATCATACTACACCGGCCCAGCCGTTCAGATTGGCGCCGGTGTTTCGGGAGGTGAAGCTGCCGCTTTCGCTGCCAAGAACGGGTATCGCATTGTGGTTGGGTCCTGCCCAACTGTCAAAGCTGCAGGCGGCTTCGCGCAAGGCGGGGGCCACTCTTTTCTTACCGGAATATACGGATTCGGCGCAGACAATGTCCTCGAGTGGGAAGTCGTCACTGCAGCTGGTCAACATGTTACTGCAACGCCCACCAACAAGTATGCTGACCTCTACTGGGCGCTCAGTGGAGGCGGTGGAGGAACATTTGCGGTGGTCATATCTATCAAGGTTCGTGCCTACCCCGATGGCAACGTCGCAGTCGCTTCTCTGTCCATCACCGTGGCGAACTCGGGAAGCGTCGATGCGTACTGGGACGCCGTCGAGGCCTACCATGTGGAGTTGCAACTTCTTGTGGACCAAGGCTTTGTTGCCGAATACCTGATCTCAAACGATTCTATGAATCTCTTCGGCATGATGGCACCGGGCCAAACGTCTGAGTCTCTTCGCGCTGCTATGACTCCGATGCTCTCGGCATTGAGCTCCAGCACCTCATCCTCCCTCACGGCGGAATCAGTAAATCTTCAAATCACGCACCGAGACAGCTATCACGGGGCCTATGCTGCCACAGTTGAGCCCCTAATGGCTGGCAACTCGTTCGCACCCGCCGTTGCAGGGCGCTTCCTCCCGCGTTCAGTGATCGAATCAAACAGCGCTGCATGGCACGCTGCGCTGAGAGAAGTGACCTCAATCAGCGACGGCCGCTACTCCTTCGCCGCAACCGCACTGAATGCGCAGAACAAAAACCGCAACTCCCCCGTCGCAGCCAACTCGGTGCAGCCGAACTTCAAAAACGCCTTTGGCAGTCTCATTGTCAGTCCGAAGTGGTCCAACACGGAGCCGTGGAGCCACGCAGCAGAGTTGCTAGACGAGCTCGAGAATACCGTTATGCCCATATTGGAAAAGGTGACACCTGGAGCGGGCGCGTACAAGAACGAGGCAAGTTGGGCGCAAAATAATTTCCAAGAGGCGTTTTACGCGGGAACGTATCGCCGGTTGAAGGACATAAAATCGAAGTATGATCCCGAGGGTATTTTTTATGGTCTCACGGCGGTGGGCAGTGAGCGGTGGGTGTCTGATTCCCATGGAAGACTGTGTGCTGCATGACTGTTACTCTCAGGAGTCAGTGAGAGTTCTCTATGTGCGCTATTTTCTCGGGTTTCTTATTTCATATAGATTGGGTCATTTCTCGCATATTTGGGTTGAGTGCTCTGGTCCATGTAAGAAAGGCACACTATAGAATTTTTTTGTTGCATCAATGGGTAATGCACGCGATGTTGAGTCAGCGTTTCGACATAGGAGTGAGCACGCCGTCAGCATCGCCTAAAATAAAGGATCATGCGGGCCTAGGCCGCATACCTACCATAGCCTCGTGTGTGGCACTGAAAATTGAAGAGATTACTGCACGCTTGCTTTTCACGGGCCATATATTGCAACACTAACATTATAGTTACATCGTTTTATGCACACAACTTAAGGAATATTCCATTGATTTTTATGGCATAGTCGGTATGTCGAAGGTGTTCAGTTCTTCGTCACCCGCGTGTAGCCATCATAGACCAAAGTAGATAGCCGGCGACCGGCCCCCGCGGAGACAGGTACTCTACGCCTAGTGAAAGATGGAGGGTCTATTATGCTTAAATTACAAAGATTGTGGATTAAGTAAGCACTAAGCAAGGGTCAAAGAGTTGTGTCAGGGCTAACAAAACGGGAGCCGAAACAGGCCCTTATTTAATTGTGGCCCTTGAAGGCTTGAATCCACCTCCTATGTGGGGGGTACATGGTACTGTAAGCCTACATAGTACCCACATCACATGGCTGCTTTGCAGGCATGACTAATGCATCCAACTACTTTCCAGCTCAATTCACACACTTGCACATATAGACATCAATACCCTCATACATCAGACCCAAAACTATTTTCAGCCCATGCTTACAGGTCCTTGCCTCTTTATGAAAATGTCGTGGACTGCTGAGGTACAGGGTGTTGGCACGTCGGGTTGCATTCTTGTTAAAGTTCGGCGAACCGTAGGCGCAAAGCTACACTGTGCAAGAAGCTGCACTATGTGAACACCTTGTTAACACTGTACAGGCGTGTGCAAGATTACCTGAGGCTCGACGTAGCTGCGATTAAAGTCTTGACAGAGCTCAGATAAGGCCTTACAGTATGAATGTTCACCCAGCAGGGTTGCACGTAGTGCGAGGAGGTGCAGCTTGCTTACAATATTATAGAGCCACTTCAATATCAAACATAGAAGGTGCGTGATGCTTATACAAGGTGCTGTTATCATCATTATTATAGTTGCTCCTTCCTGTCGGTCCTTCTGACTACCATATTCAATCTTCGTACATGCTCGTCCACGTCTGTACAGTGTCAGCACTAGATCAGAACTCGACATATATCAAACTTAGTAATCAAGGGCTTGCAATATCAAGATTTTACACAGGGTCGATTTTCGCACCATACTTCCAAAGGCTATTCAGGCTCCACAGTGTATAAACCATAGACACCATACCATATCGGGGCCTACTGGTGAGGGGAAACGGCCGTTGCATAGAAGTACTTCTCCACATCTCCTTAGCTCTGACTTTCAAAGTGAAGGTCTCAATGGTCCCCGCAAGTCATGGGAGAATATTAGTTGAAGAATGGCAACAAACGGTGTCGGCCCAGCGAAGATTGCAGAACCGGGTTGCACAACGGATGTTTCGAGGTGAGAGTCAAGATTTCACAAGCAGATTAAAGCAAATGTCCTGACTTTCCAGAACGAAAAGCACGAAAGGCACAAACCCCAGAAGACAGAATCCTCGATCTCCCCGTCGACCCATACCATGAAACAACCCCCGGACACTACCCTCCTCCCGCGCAACAGGAGAATCGAGAATTCAACTACCCGCTGGACGATTCTTCAATTGCGGAATACAACCAAATCATTGCCGCCCTATCTTCTGAAGCTCCCAGTGCAAACATAGGCAACACCGAGGGCCACCAGATGACGCAGTTACATTCGTCGAACTGGTACAGCCCCATGGGCATGGGGTCGGGTATGATGGACATATATGCACAATCCAGCTCCATTCCACCGCCCACCAGCCATGTGAATGTCCACTCACTTGGAGGATTGATGGGAGTGAATCATGCCAGAGTATGGCCTCCACAAGAGCATTCACAAGAACAAGACCAGCACCAGGCATACTTCACCCCCACTCAAAGCAATGTCAGCGGAGCCAACAGTCCACGAACGACTATAGAAGCATCACAAGGATCGACCAGCTTCTCCAAACAACACCACTCTGGCTCGCGGCCGCAATCCGCCCATATCACAACTTCTCTACAACACCGGCCCAGCACCGGCAGCAGCGGAAGAACATCAGTTGAGGACCCCAACCTCGAACCACTCGACCCCCTCTTGCATGTTGCGATTCGTTCACGCAGCCGGGAGGTAATCCGCGTCCTGTTCCGCCGGGGCGTTGTTAACATCGACGACCGCGATGCAGGGAGACGCACAGCACTACACCTTGCAGCGGAACTCGGTGATGAGTCCCTGATAGGCCTACTGCTGGGGCAAGGTGCGGATTCTCAATTACAAGACTCCCGTGGGCGGCTGGCTGTGTATTATGCTGTTGAAAATGGTCATCATGAGATCGTTGAGTTGCTTTTAGACGCATAGACTACCTACATAGGCTAGAGCCACTTTTTATTTCACATAGATGAAATACCCAACTAGAGAACACATCAAATTTGGTAGATTTAAGGAGCAAGCAAGGGGTCTGGCAAGAAGTACAGTAGCAGGCTTTTATGTGCTGCGGGAGTCAATGTGCATCTCCGTCTACTCTTGACAAAAAGGCAGAGGGACTCCGCAGCATGAGAGGTGATTCTTTAAGTTTTGAGAGAAAAACAAGGCTCGCTGCACGCGCTATCTACGTCATTGTTTCGGGTCACCGATTCTCAATCCAATTTTCCGTGTCCCATTTGGTGAACGGAGCGACCAAGAGAGAAGAGGTAACCATATATTCAACAAGTCTTTTTTTGCGGCATTGTTTGTGATTTGATATTTTTCGGGCCAAGGTCTCATCGTCCATTGCGGTGGCCTTTCCGGATAAGACACCTCGGATCGCTCTTCTTCTCAGGGACTTGAAGAGAAGAAAGCAAGGAGTTGTAGAACAAAAAAGAAAAGCTCTGAGGGGAGAATGGAAACTTTATATATCTCAGTAGACATACTGCTATGTTTTAGGTTTTTGGAAGAAGCGCAGTGCTCGCTCCATGCAGGTCGTCATGGTCGTTTTGGTGCGACGGGTCCCAAGAAACAATCTCAACGGAAAAATGGTGCATTACAATGTGAAATCCTCGAACATATTACAAGTGAACACTGTGATCTAGTCGCTATCACCAGCATACTCGCTTTACTTTGTTTTCGCATAACACATGGGTTTTAACATGCAACCAGAACCTCTTCCAAAGCTGGCCATGGGCTTCGGTGATCCATGATTCCAACCTTCATGTCACCGTCTTCACTAAAAGGTCAACCCCAGGAGTACCCAGATACCTCGCGTATGAAGAGTTCAGTTATGCCTAGAAGATTCATATGCCCAACCCTGCCGAATAGACCGAAGTCGATATCCAGCAAGTCATGCGAATCCTCGTTGCTCGCATATCAGCAAAGATGTTCCTGGGCGAACCGACTTGTCGCGACCCTAAGTGGCCGAATCTGACCAGAAATTTGTTCATGGATCTCCTCTTGGCTTTCTTCGCCTTACGCATGTTCCCACTATGGATGCAATCTTTTGTGAAGCCCTTTATTCCAGCCCGATGGCGCGTCCAAAGGGTAATCGATATCGGCACTGATGTAGCTCTGGAATTTATGTCAAAGTGCGAAGATAGTGCCAAGTCTGATGATATTACGAAAGAAGAAGTCTTGTTCGAATGGATGGTTAAGAATGCCGTGGGTAATGAAAGGTCATTGGAGGAGATGGCAGCACGACAGCGCATCTTGAACCTCGCGATCATTTATACGGCGGCTACAACTGTAGGAAACACGTTGTTCGACATGATTGAATACCCAGAATGGTCTCCTGTTTTGACAGATGAGATCGAGGTCAGGATCATGAGTTACGGTGAGCCAGGACAGGACATGCGCCTCAAGGAATGGTTGCAACTCTTAAAAAAGATGGACAGCTTCATTATAGAAAGTAAGGTTCAATCCAGCTATACTCTGTAAGTTCTTTGTTGTGCCATCACACAAATACGAACGAAAAACTGTGCTAACTCTGAGTAAAGTGATGCCGCAGACACTGACAATGGTCCAATCACCTTGCGAAACCGAAACTTGATACCAATAGGGGTTCGAGTGGCATGGGCAGGGCCTCAGCATGCGTCAGACTCCAAAATCACCCCTGACCCTGAAAGGTTTGACCCAATGCGAAGCTATCGCAAACGACATATTAACAACAAGAAGAACTCACTCAAGTTTACGATAGGCTAGTCTGATCCTAACACCATGTCCTTTAGTCACGGGAGTCAAATCTGTCCATGACGTTATTTTGCAGTAGGGAAGATCAAGTTGGGGTTGATGAGACTCTTCCAGGAATACGAGTTCAAGGCATCAAGAGGCAAAGGGCGTCCTCGAACTATCCACGCTAACAGGATTGTTTTATTAGATTTATATGCCAAAGTGATGATAAGAATAAAGAACTTTAACTACAAGATCAAGGAGAGCAGCAGTATTCCAGAAGGATAATTACTTTCATCTTGCTGCTTTAAAGACTATATCAATATTAAAACGCTTAAACAATTTAGCTAATTAGTTATGAATGACTAGAAGAAGTTAAAATTACTGTCCTCTAATAAGAGAAACGTTTACGCTATTTTTTCCTAATATACGGCAAGAATTATATATCCTATATCTAATAGCCTTTAGAATCCTACTAGCTTGGTAAAAAAGCATTTCAATTGACCAGTCAAACTCGCCCTTAGCCCAGAGTTCAACTACAAGCGAATGCGAACCAGGTGTAATAACGCCAAAAAAGTAGTTAAAGAAAACCTTGTGATTCATTAAGACATCTTTCGGACTGATATTCAACATAGGAGCCACAAATTCCAGAATTTCTTTCTTGTGGGTAGCAAAGTGAGGGGAGAGCTGTTCAACGACGTCTCCAACTGTGACCATACCGCCATCTTCGCCTCGAACATCTACTGGGTTGGGTGATTCGTACTCTTCGTCCTTTTCATTTAGGCCTTCGTGTTCGTCCATGACAGAGATAGTAAGTTTTATCTCATGGAGAGGGATTTCGGATGCAGCTTCTGCTGCTATTGGGTGACCGATAAAAGGTTTGACTCCAGCGCCCGAGAGTACTTCGTAGCCTTTGTCGCCTTTGACGAGAATCGTCGACATATCTTCAAACACGGACCATTTTATCCAAGCGAAGGCGCTGCTCATTGCAGTTGTTACGTGGCTTGTAGCCATAACAAGATTGGCGACTAAGAGTTAGGGGGATTATAGATGAGCGTTTGCCAAGTGTTATTGCAGAAAATAGCGGTAGGAGCAGAAAACTCGCAAGTTGCTAGTCCGCCAGGCTTTGAAGATCGTCAATTTAAATTGCTTAGCTACCGGTGGTGCGAGGAACAGAATGAGCCTAGACCATTCAGCTCAGCCGAAATACCCCTCCCCTCCATGCTGCGCCTAGATTGGACGCCTTACATATCCCACTGCGCATGCCAGAGCCTCTACAATGGCTTGAAACACACATCACGATGCGTCTAATCAATGCATCCACTCTAAAGTTAAAGTCATTCATTGACGATTCGCAGCTTCCGAAGTACGCGATATTGTCGCACACATGGGGCGCCGGAGAAGTCACCTTTGATGACCTGCGCCGTAACCGCCCCTCTGAACTTGAGCATATGCCAGGATATCAAAAGATCCGCCTAGCCGCACTACAAACGTTGCGGGATAATCTCAACTATGTTTGGGTAGACACGTGCTGCATCGACAAGACTTCATCAGCCGAACTCAGCGAGTCCATCAACAGCATGTTCCGCTGGTATGCAAAAGCAGAAATCTGTTACGCATATCTAGAAGACATCCAGGTGGGCGAAAATGCGCCTGAGCCTTTCGTCGATAAGTTTCGTGGGCTCATGCGAGAGTACGTCGAGGAAGAGGCGCTTGCGAAAGCGAGATGGTTTACGCGCGGGTGGACGTTGCAAGAACTTCTTGCGCCTGACAAACTTCACTTCTACGACCGAGGATGGAAATTCATAGGCGACAAGATTTATCTTGAACCGAAGATTGCCCGCATTACTGGTATTGACATCGAGGCACTTGACTCTGGCAATAAGCTGGGCGACTATAGTGTAGCGACACGTATGAGTTGGGCCGCATCCCGTACGACTACTCGAGCAGAAGACATGGCGTATTGCCTCATGGGTATATTTGACGTCAACATGCCACTATTATATGGGGAAGGAGGATTGAAAGCGTTCACCCGATTGCAGCAGGTAGTGCTAGAGGACACTTCTGATTGCAGTGTCTTTGCCTGGGTTAGCACCGAAGACCACGCACAATTACGTTTGAACAAAACTGGTCATCTCTTGAGGAATCACAACCAAGGTGGAGGCTCGATATATGCGAAAACGCCAAAGGATTTTCGAGAGTCCAGTGGAGTGCGGTCGTCGCACAGTGGCGAGATCATCTTTACAAGCATTGGTGTGAAGCTCGAGCTCCCAATGTTTTCCCTGTCCCACTTAACAACCCACCTCACGGACAGCCGTGATCAGGACTTCTTTGTGGTATACATACAATGGTATCTGGAGAAAGGCGTTTTATCGGGAGACAGCAGTGTCGGTGTAGTGGTCCGAAGGTGTCACAGAGGCAGGCGTGGAGCGCCCGATTTGATGCTCCGCCACGAAAGCTACGGCCTGATACGCAAGAGTCATGTGCCGATCTTTGTGGAGGCTTCAGACTTTCGGCCAATGTATCTATGTAAAAAGGTACCAGATGGCAATCTTCTTCGGAGACTGGACCTTGAGAATGGTGATAAGGAAGCTGATGCGCAGGCTGGTGAACCGCGAGCTTATCCCGACTCCATAACTCTTGATGAGCTACTTACGTCGAACCGAACGGCTGGTGGTTAAATTTCAAGCACGTTAGCTGGGCACCTGTAATGAGTTTTCCATATGCCGATCCAGTTGCAGACTCGTCACACTCAGGCCATCAAGATTCAGCGTCATTCTGTAAGAAATAATGTCGTTATTACAATGACTCTAGGAAGGTAGCTTTGCCCGGAAGACTGTTTCGTAATAGCTCTTCACATCCCCGCATAGCTCCTTGTCTACCCTGCACGCTTCAATCCCCACACACTGCCACATCCTCTTCTCTACATCATACCCAAAAACATCCTGCAACGACTTCTCCTCGCCCCAGATTCGATGCTGCTTGCCATCGGCCTCCCAAGCCTTTCCGCCAATTCGTAGGACCTTCGTGGGATTTATCTTCGAATGGTCGGAAACTGTATGGACAAAGAAGGCTCTTGCCTTTGCAGATTCAAACTTCTCGGCACCGACTTTGTCAGTTTTACCCCATTGGTAGTTGGGCAATATGCGACTTGGGGCCGGTGGGTCGTATCGGAAGTCTTGTGTGGGGTCTGCTTGGGCTGCGCCGGCGAATATGAATTGATTTCCGCGATGAAAGCCTAGAGCCCGAACCGGTGTCTTCACAGCGTAGTATGGTGCACTGACAGCTAGGGCGGCAGCAACGAAGGTCTCCTTGTCGCCTTGGCCTGGTCCACCTTGAGACTGCAACGGATAGTAGTAATCCGGTCCGTAGTAGTTGTAGTAGACCATCATGAGTAGACTCTCGCGGTGGACATCTTTGTTCAGTAGTAACTGGCCCGACTCTGATCCTCGAGAAATAGGAGGCACAGGGATGCCTGCAATATGGTAGAAGCTCGCTGATGCAGTATTGGCGTGAAAGTCCGGCCACGTGACGAGGCCATGAGTAGTGTAAGGTGGAGACTAAATCGCATGAGTCAGCGAGTACATGCTGGTCGATATCAACTTCAATACATACATTCAGAAGTGGTGTTGGATCTTGCGCAGGCATCGAGTCAGCATCCAGAAATAGGATGTGTCTGAAAGACGAGAAGAGCATGGCCAGAACTTTGAACTGATAGTGGCTTGGGGCGAATGCAGCGGCCTTGGAGTATATGTCGGAGACTATGTAGCAACGTGCATTCAGTGTCCGAAGAACCCCCTCGCAAGTAGAGCGCACTTCTTTATACTCCTCAAAGTCGCCAACAAAGACTTGAACAGGGAGGCTGCAGCCCGTCCGGCGGAGCATGCGAAGAGAAACAAGGAGAACAGGGAACTGTTCAACGCTCCCAGTAGTGACGATCCCCACACCCTGTCCGGTTGGCAGCGTGGGAGCAAGTCGTTTCGCCGCAACTCTCATCCTACGATGTGTTTGCATAAGCTCAGTCTGCGTTTCTAGCGCCAAGTTCAGTCTTTCTGGTCTCTGTTTCTGTTTCAATGGCTCCCATTCCCGATCATCTGCCGGCATAGGCTCTGTTGGGTCGGTGATTGGTGGACATGAAGGTCTTGCATCTTCGAGTGACCTGGCAAGCTCCTGCCAAAATGAGACGATCTGTGAAGTGAATGCTTTCGAGGCAGCCTTATGCTTGTCGTATTTCAGGTTGCCAAGAACCGGCGTATCACTCTGGGTCAGGAGGAAGAACAGTGCAGCGGTAAAGGCCAGACATGTGAGCAATGCCGCTCGCGGGCAAGATGATAGCCGCGCCGGACTGACCAGCATCTTGTGGGGTAGAAGCGATCAGGGAAGAAATACGGGAAAGAATCGTGCGAGAAGTAGCGACATATGGGAGATACCAGAGTAAGCTCCACCAACACCATCCCGAATTGCGAATTGTACATGCGGAAATGACTAGTCGGCATCCCTGCAGTTGTTCATTGCAAGGATTTTTCCATCCACGCATTGTATTCCTTGGATTTGCTTGGAGCATCTCGGGTATTTGCCTGAACCAGTAACACACACACAATTTATTTACGCCCGGCGGCCGAGCCGAAAGGGCTACTAACGCTAATCTAACTTTACACTTCTTATGCTACGTCTCGGCCTCCTTAGCCCATATATCTTCTTTGGCTCGCTTCTTCTTGTAGCTTATCATCCAAGTCAGAACCCTTTCTCTATATCTAGAACGCTTCTTCTCTATTTAATGCACCTCGTCAGACGCTCGTGGGTTAGTATTGCCGGCGGCAGGCTGGCTTAGAGTCGGCTTCTCCAAGAGATTCTCCAAGTGTTCAGCGTCCTATCTTCGGCGGCTGAAGCGTTGTCTG